>JAQIYA010000090.1:0-31268 GCA_034699355.1 Microtritia minima | reverse complement strand
GGGTTAAAATATATGCTTTTAACCCTTAGGTTAACCCTGGTTAAAGGTTAACCTAGGTTAAAGTGTCCATCACTACTAACTACTAAAAAAATCTGAAAAAACTAAAAAACCAAAAAGTTTATTATATTTTAATAACATTATGTAAAATAGTGTTATTAGTGGTAATTTATATAAATTATAAATTAGAGATTAATATATATGTATTTATGTGCAAAATATTGTAAAATATGTGTTAAATATTGTTAAATAAAAGATATTATTAATATTTATTAACAATTATTTGTGTTAATAAAAAGTATAAACAAATAAAGTCAATATTAAAATAAAGAAATCGAAAGAGAAGCCAGAGTTGATATGTCTCATCAGTTTTGTGCTAAAGTTAATGCAAGTTTAAAATGATAAACAATGATAAAATCAGATCATAATAGTGGAAAATCTCTTATTATGCAACTCTTCTGTTATAATGTCATAATCTTTGTTAGCTTATTCTGGCTTTAATAAAAGCTATCCCATAGATTTGAGAAGTCTGTCCGTCTGTCTGTCTGTCCATTTGTCCGTCCGTACGTCACATACCCACCAAATACCACCCAAAAAGAGAAAGTGGCAAAATTTAATGCCATTTAAAAAGACCTGTCAAAAGTTGTCATGGAAGTGGGAAAAATTTTATAGTAATAATTAATTAAATCAGTCATATCTAAGATATATAGAATAATTAAGTTGTCAATTAGTTTAACATTCAAGCATTTTGCTGAAGAAGGCATTAAAAAGTCATCCATTTTTTTTAGATATTTAAAGATATCGAAATAATGGCAAAATTAATTTTAAAAAAATCAAAGAATTTAGAATTCTTTGGCAAAACATTGCTTAAAATGTTGTCCAAAAGTCTGCAAAAGCATTAATGAACAGTCTTAAGAATAAAATAAGATTAGTTGCTGAAGGAGGAGTTATGGCTAGCTATAAAAATATCAAATGAATTTTTATATTTATTTTCACTAATTTTGCTAAATATTACATGTTTTTCATTTGTATTTATTTATGTATTTATTCATTTTGTATTTATTTTCATTATGAGCTATCCTTATAAAACGTATTATAACAAAATTATATTAGAAAGTATTGTTAAGATAAATTACAAAAATATAAATAGATAGCTAATAAATACCATCAATGAAATACATGACACATGAATATTCTGACTATAGTTAATATATTTAAAATTATAAAATCAATGTTGAAATCAGCTCATATGTAAGCTCGTTCTAGTTTTAAATTAATTTTATCTCCATAAACATCTTAATTAAAGAGTTTATTTAATATTTAAAAATACAATCAAATATTATATAACTAGAAATATATTCATGTCAGTATATTTTACTTACTATCAAAATAATTAAATGATAACTATAGAACGAATGTACATACAAAATTTTTTTTTTTGTAAAAGATAAAGAGTTTTTGTTTGCAGTCGTTTCATTGAATTAAAAGCCTTTTGATAATACTTGAAATTATAATGCTGTTAAATTTAAAAAATTTTTGACTTAAAACTTACTCTTTAAAAGTTATAAGAATTTTATATTGAAGTTAATTAATATATTTAATTGAATTTAAAGCTAAACTTAATTTTAAACTTAATAGTCTTATTTACTTATAATATTGTTACGCATTTACGAACGATATAATCAATTTGTTTATTTTGCTATTAATTTTTCAATTATGATTTATAACATTTAAATGATTTAATAATAAAATTGAAAATTATTTTAATTCTATTAAATATTTTTTGTTGTTTTATATAATTTGACTTGAGTTAAATTACATTAATAATAAATTAAAAAATGCAATTATAATTTAATGAACGTTTTTTTACAAGCATTTAACATTCATTTTAAATAACTTTATTTAGATCTCATTATTTTGTTTTTATTTTTATATTTAATATGAGCCACTATTTTGGTGTAAATTTAGCGTCATTTACTTAAATTACTTAAATTACAAGATATAAAGCACTTCCAAGGCAAATAAAAAATAGCTCATTAGGCAACGATTGAGTTGACAAATGTCGCCCTTTGCCGGTCTCTACAGACCAGATAGAGCTTGTTCTCATGTGAAGCATTTTTTAATTGAGGAGGAAATCAGCGCCAGAGAGTACAAGCAAATTGTGCCGCTATAACAAAACTTAAAAGTGACAATTTCTTATGCGGGAGTGTAGCGAAAAGTCAAATAACGGATATCAGCAACAATGAGTCCGACTAATGACTAAACTTGCAATTTTCAAAGCAAAGGTCGGACGAGAACATGAAAAAAGTGTTGAATAAGCTTCGACTCAATCTCAAGTTCACTGAGCGGTAGAGCCAGAGAGTCATAAGACCACAGTTGTGGCGCATATCGTATTGTTCGCTATAAATAGAGAACAGGACAGCACTTGTCGATCAGTGCTATTCCGACCGTTCAGCTCAACGCCTGTCAAGTGAAGTGTCAGCAGAAAGTTTGTCAAAGCGAGAGTCAAGTGAGAGACAAGTGAGAGACACGCGCTTCGAAGTCGCACATTTGTACACGTTATACAAATATTTGTTTAACTATGCTCTACAAATATGTAAGCAAAATCTACTTTATATGAAGAGAGTTTAATTCACATTTGTTTTTGTTAATAATGATTAGTTGATATTAGCGCTGGTCATAAGCGCAGCGATCGCTCAGGAAATTGACGAATCAGACGCCGATTTAGAATCGGCCGCCAGTGAGCAAGATTTGGCAGTGGCCGAGACGGCCGGCGCCGGCAAAGCGGCGGGCGCTGCTCTGGTCGGAGGCGGAGGATTCAAAAAGGGAGCGGCAGCTGGTTTTGCCGCCGGCGCTAAAGGAGGCGCTGCGGCGGGCGCTAAGGGTGGCAAAAGTGGGTTGCATTTTAGTGGTTATAAGTTTGATGATCATTGACTCATGTCTTTAATAGAGGGAGGATTCGCTGCCGGAGGCGCGGCCGGTGCGGCCGGATTCAAGAAGGGCGGCAAGGCTGGCAAGTTCGGTGCGGCCGCAGGAAAGTTCGGCAAGTTTGGCAAAAAGGGCGGGTTCGCGAAAGTGGGCGGAGCGGGCTTTAACAAGAAGTTCGGGTCGATCAAGACGTTCGGATTGGCTCAGGGCTTCAAGTTCGGCAAAGCTGGCGGCGCTTTCGCTGCCGGAGGTGCGGCCGGCGCTGCCGGCAAGAAGGGCGGCTTTGCCGGCGCTGCGGGAGCGGCCGGATTCAAGAAGGGCGGCAAAGCGGGAAAGAAGGCGTTCGGCGCGGCGGCCGGCGCTAAGGCTGGAGCGAAGGCGTTCGCCGGCGGAAAAGCTGCGGCAGCCAAGGGTGGCGCTGCCGGCGGTAAAGCGGTCGGCGTCAAGAAGTTGGGCGCGGGTTTCGGCGGAATTGGAAAATAGGCGAATAATTACTCGTGTATAATATTTTTTTAAATATATAGACTAATCATTTATAAATATTGTTGAATTTTTTAATTTTATTTTTTTGGTCAAAGTTTATTAATGCGACGTTAAAGTTAACCAAATATAATATAACTACATATATACATATATTATTTTTAAATAACATTTTTAACCAAATCAAAGTCAAATATAGTGATTTTTAAAGTTAATATACTATAAATATTTTAAATAATTATTATTAATATGTTTTTTATCTAATATTGTGTAAATAAAGATGATGTATATTTACAGCGTTTGTCTCAATTTAATTCGCAACACAATGGAATTTAGTTCACAATGAAACTTACAAATCATGTCAAGTTTACATTTGCATTAAAAAATAAGTTATAAATATAAAAATGGACAACAATTATTTTGTGTTAATCTTATTTATTTATAATATTAGATGTTTAGGATAATAAAATTTTGATAAATTCATTATTTGGTGCTTAGAAAATGTGATAATTTTTTATAAAATTTAGATAATTACTTATAAATATTAATTAACAAATTTGTAAATTTAAGATTTAGAATTTATTTAGAATTTCTGTTTTGGCAAAATATTAATTCGTTTATTATCGATATAGCAATTAATAATAGAGTAATGAAAATGTTTAGAGAGTAAGAAGAAGTTAAATGCGAGTTACTTTACTATTTTTCTAAGACAATTCATTTATTAGAAAATAGACAACGCTTTACTTTGCGATTAAATTTATTTTAATAGTATAAAAGCTTTAAAAGATATTGTACTAAACACAGCGTAATGTTTTGAAAAACCCTTTGCCTTTTGACAAAATGTATACAAAATACAAAATGTATACACTGCTGGGGTTAATTCACGTCGCATACATAGCATAATACAGTTTAGCATATTTATGAGTAACACAAATTTTATCTAATCATATGTTCAAATTGTTCGCCAGCTTTCATTATCCAATGCCCTCATCAATGAATAAAAGAATTTTTTGACATTTTCTAATTCACAAAAAATTATTTAAAAAGTAAATTAAAATTCCGAACTCAATTGTTTACTAAATCCTGTGTTTATTGTGAGCTATCATGAGATTAACTTATGCCTATAATTTCACACAAGCAATGCCACATTAATCCTCGAACTGTAGATTGGAGTTAGAATTAAGACGAAACATCGAATTTTTATTCACTGATCAACAAATTAAAAATTTGAAATCCTTTTTTTCGCAATTACACCTCAACCTCGATACTGTCACATGCGATTCTGGCATTTTATGATTGCCACTAGATTTGTACACGTGTAGAACATATCAGTGCCTCGATTGTGGCATTTTTATTATAAAACTAAGCTTATAATAAAATTTCTGAATAAGGCATTACTAATCTTTAGACTAATTTTCTATGATTTTCATTCCGAAAAAAGGTGTCTTTCTTAGAAAAGCTGACGATCGGATTAATCACAAGCCTGTATGCAAACACTAATTTCAGTGTCTTTCAGTGTGATTAGTCCTTAGTGTCTTAAGTGTTTAATGTTTAAAGTCCATAGTCTTTAAAGTTTAAAGACTTTGTTTAATTTGTGAATTTAAAGTTATTAATAATTAATACTAATTATTACACTCTAATGAAGATAATCCGGATTTGGTTACAAAAAATTTTGTTGACCTTAACGATACCTAAATTCTCTTACAGTTATATAAATATATATTTCTAAACAATGGATCTGAAAACTGTTTTGATTTAATCGACAATTTAGAAAAAGATTACACCATAAATAGTTCATTAAAACAATCATTGATTACTGATTTTTAATTAAAGACTCGTAATTTATCATTATTTTTTGCATTTTATTCGTTCTCGATTATAGCAGATCTCGATTCTGGCACTTAAATTTTACGGCATCTCAAAAATGCCAGAATCGAGGTCGAGGTGTATTTTGGAAAACGATTGTTATAACAAATTTCAAGAATTAGTTAAGCATACGAATAAGTGTTACGACAAAAATTGGAATTATTTTTAACGAAAAAATAAAAATTTTAATGTCTAACATCTTATACGCAAATTTTGAAGTGTTTTTTTAAAACTTCTTTGTATTTAATTGAAAAACTTTTAATCTTTTAAGCTAAAATTATAAATTAGACTGCATTGTGAGTAAATTTCATATTAAATATAACAAAGATTTATTAATTATCTTTACTTTTAAAAAAGCGTTTCACTATCAACTTAAAAGCCGCAAAAACATGTTGTCATACCGTATTACATTTGAAAGCATGACTTGGAAACATAATTTTTTAAATTAATTTAAATCATTAATTCAATTCACTATCAAATTTTCTGCAACACATTTTTGAAGAGTGTTTTGCAACTTCTTTCATATTTTTACCGAGTTTACTCTCATTGCATATTAAAGCATATAATAATTTTCCTCTTTGCTTTCGCATTTAAATTGCAACAATTTCGCCCTCTCCTGGTTTGAAAACAAGTAGAGCGCACGTGAACGTAACCATTATATTAATTGGAGAGGAAATCAGTAATAATTATGCTTTCTTTGGCTAAAACATAAAACACAAAATTTGTATTTTCCTTTTGGCATAAAAGAAAGTAAAAAAAAATAATTAAATAACGGAGATTAGCAACATTGAGTCTGGATTTTTTTAACACAACAATCTTTAGGGGAATGACAATCAAAAATTGTTTCCTAAACTTTTGCATTTCAAGTTCACTATTTGGTTATTTTTCAGTTAAAGGAGATATTTATTAAATAACACTAATATTTTACTATTGAATGTTAAAACAGTTAAATCAAAAGAAAATTGTAATGATGTTTTAAATTTAGCACAATATTTAACTATTTTTAAAGTTTCAAAGTTATTACGATTTATTAAAAGATTATTTGTAAGTATAAAATTTTTGTATATTTTTTAATTAAATGTATTTAAAAATTTATTTTAATGCTATAATAAAAGTAATATATGCATAATAAAGTATTAAATATAAAGATAGCGCTGTTTTGGTTAGATTGTTAAGTGTAAACAAGTTTTAAATCTATTTCTTTGCTTTTCTTTTTGATTGTAGTTTATTCAAAAATTTAAATCGGCAAACAATAACTTAATAATTTTTGTATTTTATAATAAATAAAGATAAAAATTTATAAATTTGAAGCTCTTTTATGAACTATCGATAATATAATTATATCATATTATTAATATAAACAAATTTCTAAAACCAAATGCCTTAAATATGGGAACACTTGTCATACATTTACATATTGTCTGATGAAAGAATTGTGAAAGCTTTCCGAAACGTTACATATATTTTGCCGAATGGTAATCTCATTTATTGTAATTCTCATTAAGAAATTATACATGTATATAAAAGTTATACAGGTAAATGTTTATCTCTGTATTTTACCGAATCGTAAACTTATTCGCTATGAATCTAAAGTAAGTACGATTATTTATATTTTAATACACATTGATCATACAGTTAGTTCCTTATTTAGGTAATTTCGATTTTCGCAATTTTTAGATTTTAGCACAACAATTATATATCGAAATTCCATATCAGTAATACTAAAAGTTTCGGATTTAAGCAAATTTTAATTTAGGCAACATTTTTTTATTTCCCAAATGAGTTGCATAAATGGGGAACAAACTGTATTATTCACTTGCAAAATAAAGCCAAAATTAACGTTACGTTTAAATATCTATGATTTATATTAATTATGTTGTGTTAGATGTGGAGCATACAAGGGGTGCGGGGAATACATGCATGATAAGTATGTCTGTGTATTAGGGTACTTTTAACTTTATCTAAGATTAATGTTAAAGCAGAATATTCTTGTAAATAATATTCTATTAATTATGGTACATTCTTAATATAAAATTTTATTATAAATTACGATAAATTAAATTAAAAGTTAGATAATTATTTATTACAAGAATGATGAATGAGTGCTGAATAAGTTCTAAAATGTGTTAACAAATTAAATGAAGAATTGAAAATTTGATTTGAAAAATGAAAAGATGAGACAAACAATTAAATTTTGTAAAAAAAAGTTTGAGTAAAATAACATGTTGTAACAATGTTTATTTAATTCACTAATTACGTTAGAAGTAAGGTATTTTATTTTATTTTAGACAAATATGCAGCTTATTTGAGCGCTCATTTCATTTGCGTTTTCTGTGTTTTAAAAATGGCTTTATTTTTATTTTAATAAATAATCTTTAATGATCTTTTTAAATAATATTTTCCAACACTTTATATATAAATATCTAAATTAAATTATTAAAATCCAATTTATATCTTATGTTTACAACTTTAAAGTTTAATTTTGCACACCTGGGATTTTATCTTTTTAGATGAAATGGGGACAGAAGGTCAGACGAACAATTCAAATCTATTAGCTAAAAGTCAAAAGCAGTTTTAAATGTTATAAGAATTTGTTTCAAATAATTTATTTAAAACATATTATTCAAATATGAAAATTATTCCATTTTGAGATCATATTTATTTCCATTTTTAAACACAATATTCATTTTGCAATCTTATTAATCTATAATAAAATTTAATATTTGATATTTGTTATTAAAAATACATGATAAAAACATATACTAGCCATTATTATTAATATCTTTGTAATTATTATTGTCTGAAAAAGACTAAATAAAACTTTTAAAACTTTTAACGTATAAATATTTATTTGTTTTTAGTTGTTATTAAATTTTTTAATTGTAAGATAATTGTAATTATACTTTTTCTTGTTCCTGATTCGCATTGAGATTTTGGTTATTTATAAGCGTTTAGTTTATGAACACATTTTAGAGTATGAATGATTCGATTCTTTATTAAATTTTATCGATAATATGAACTGAATAGCAAAAGCACTTTTAAACTAAAACAGACAAAACTTAAAACTTGAAATCGTTGTGAGCTAAAGATGCATCTGAATATAAAATCTTAATAAATAAAATAAGGCAAATAAAGAAAATAATAACGACATAACACTGACTCTATGGGATTAATGAATATGGATTGCTGTTAAATGTAAAATCAAAACTAGTTTTGAAGCTATAATTCTAAAGTGTCCGCTTTCGAGTGCTTTCATTTCACAGAGCAATCCAAAGGGCCAGTTGAGGTTATATCAGGTATACTTCATTGTTACAAATATATGAAATATATGAAATGCCAATTTCTATGTAAATAGTTTGTTTACCGACTTAGAATTAGATACTAAATACAACATTTCTAAAGAAAAATGCAGTGATGTTTTGAATTTAGCACAATAGTTACCTTTTTTAAAGTTTCAAAATTATTTCGATTTATTAAAAGATTTCTTGTAAGTATAAGATTTTGTATGATTTTTAATTAAATGCATTAAAAGTTTATTATTCTATTTATTATAATTTTATAATTAAAGTAAATATTTATGCATAATAATGTATTAAATATAAAGATAGTACTCTTTTGGTACGTTAAGTGTAAACTAGTTTTAACACTTTTATATAGACAATAATTTGATTATTTAAAGCTAAGTTAGAAAAATGAATTTAAATCATTGTTAAATCAGTACTAATAAAATTGATGTAGTTTTAAGTATTAAGTCTATTTTTTTGCTGCTGTTGTTGTTCTTTTGGTGTGAAAAGAACACACAGCTGCTGTGTTTCAATTGTTTTTGATTGCAGTGACAGTTTTTTATTTAAAATTTGAAACAGCAAAAAATAATTTATTATTTTTCATAATTTCTGTATTTAACAATAATTATATAATAATTAAATATAACAATTTATAAATATGAAGCTTTATTATGATATGTACATATTTGTCCGAACCTATTGTGTTCATAATAACGGACTATGATTTTCATTTATTTCTATTTCCAAAAGCAATAAATCTAAACTATTCAAAAACTTTATTTTTCAAAAGACAAACTAATTTATTCTATTTTAAATTAATATTTATTTAATAAATATATTAAAACATGATTAAATTTCAAACTCAAAGCGTTTATGGCTCCTAAAACTTTTGCCGAACACGAAACAATAGCTGAGATAAAAGCTAACGATAAGTGCAACCAATATCGGCGGCAAATAATTTGGCGAAATGTGATTGTTATGACATTTTTGCATTTGGGCGCGCTTTACGGCCTGTATTTAACTTTAACCGCTGCCAAATGGAAAACCGTTATCCTTGCGTACGGACTTTATATCTTCTCCGGTATGGGCATAACCGCAGGCGCACATCGACTGTGGGCTCATCGCAGCTATAAAGCCAAATGGCCGTTACGGCTGCTGTTGGCCATCATGCAGACCATGGCGTTTGAAAACGACATCTACGAGTGGTGTCGCGATCATCGCGTGCATCACAAGTATTCCGAGACCGACGCCGACCCGCATAACGCCAATCGTGGCTTTTTCTTTGCGCACGTCGGTTGGTTGCTCTGCAAGAAGCATCCGGACGTTAGCGGCAAAGGAAGGCTCGTCGACTGCGCCGACATCGCCGCCGATCCGATCGTCAAGTTTCAGCGCCGATTCTATTTGCCACTCGTGACCGTCATCTGCTTTCTGCTGCCGAGTTACGCGCCCGTCTGGCTATGGGCTGAATCGCTTTGGACCGGTTTTTTTGTTTGCGGCTTATTTCGATATGCCTGGACTTTGAATATGACATGGTTTGTATTTTTCATATTTAATTAAATAAATTACATATTTATCAATTTAGTATAATATAATTATTCGAATATAAATAGACTACTGGTAGTATGAGGTGAACCTTTATGTTAAGCCGTATCTTTTAATTAAAATTATTCATTCATAAACAAAATATATGTCTGTAATAAAAAGCCTTTGAGCTATACTTCTTTTAACAAATTTGTTAAGATTTACTTTTTCTAAAAGAATTTTAGATCTTACAAAAATTAAACATTAAAAAGTAATTTTGAAAGTAATTTATTTTAATTAATTAGAATTTAATTTTTAAAAATTCATTGAATTTTATTGACCTAACTTTAAAAACATTTTCTTATCCATTAGGCTTGTGAATAGTGCTGCACACATGTGGGGAAACAGACCATAGTAAGCATAATTCTATACTTAACACAAATTTAATATTTTTAACAACTAAATTAAGCGATTAAGTAAACTAACAAAAATTATTAATCTAATGTTTTAATTTAAAATAAATGTCTAAAACAATAAAATATTAACAATTATTTTAACTTTTTAAAAATTATGATGAATATCACAAATAAGTTATAATTATTAATATCATTATTAATACATTTAATTTCATAAGATTTTCCTTATGTTTAAATTCTAGTGACTTAACGATTAATCCGAGGTAACGCTATACGCAATGATCGCTGTAAATGTATGGCTGTATATGTAAGTTATATGATTGATATGAATTGCCGCCATAGAGAGAACTCGGCTGTCATATTGGGCACATTAGGCGAAGGTTACCACAACTATCACCACACTTTTCCATGGGATTACCGCACCAGTGAGTGGGGCTCAAGAATCAATATCACCTCATTGTTCATTGAAATATTCGCCACCGTTGGCTGGGCTTACGATCTGAAAGTGGTCACTGCCGACATGATTCGTAAGCGAGTCGAGCGGACTGGACAGCAGTTGGACCAGCAATGTATATAAGTTTGCTTGTTTTGCCATTTGTTTTGCTAGTTCAAGGTCTTGTAATTATGTGAATTCATAATTAATTACATTCTCTTATGTAACAAACAACTAAATAAATTGTAAATTAACAAATTATGATAACGAGCGTATAATATTTACCCACATTATTGCTACTTTATTTGTTAACACGGGTTTTACTTTACTAAGTAACACATTTAAGTGGCGCGTACTCGTGAGGCAACGATTTCGGATTCAGAAATTCCCAACTAATGTATATTACATACATGTATATATTGAAATACGCTATTACGGTATTGTAAGTAAACATCTTAACAAGTAAGACGCTTCTGTAACGCTATCGAAAGACCTATCGGTTAAAAGTTCAGATTAAACGAGTGTAAATAAATGGCGAAATTATACAACTTAATTGTTTTTATCTTTAACGACAGCATGTCTTTATTAATACTCTATATATTTTTCACGTTGCTTTTAACTAAAGCAAAAAACTTTTCAAAGTAATGCCTGTCTCGCACTGCATCCGATTATTACTATGATTTAAAGTATTACGACTCAAGATCTATATACAGGATATTTATATATGTAATTGCAATTACTTTATCGTACATCAATAAAATATTTATGTTATTAAATTATGCATTTAAATTTTAACGCTTAATAAGTTAAGCAATTGAAGGCAAGACTGTGCGTAAGTCATGTTTACTATAATTAAAATGCACTAAAAAATAAAATCTGTTTTGCTGGGTTAACAAACCAAGTCAATCAATTTGTAGAGATGCATATAACTTTTCGAGTTTAGTGTAATTATTTATTCTAATGTTTGAACACTACTAAATCCGTAAAGAATTGAGGCTCAGAAGCGCTTTACTTAATTAAGAGTCAAAAACATTTTTGTTGAAAATTGGTGGTCACACGCAATGCTATTTTCATTCTCACCATCTCTTGATATTCCAGTCTTTCGCAACTCTTCCACAACGCTTGTTGTTATTTATACATGTGTGCCAAATTTATATATCATCTCTTGTCAGTCTTACCATCGATACAGTTAACGCAATTGTAGCACGAGTTGAAAGAGTATTAGAGTTCATAGATTCACGCATTATCGCCCATTGCATTGTCATATTATTTTTTGCAATTATAACGAAAAAACCTGTAGTATTATTGGCCGTCTTATAACTTATAGGATAATAGCCTATAAGATTATATAAGTTTATGCTAAGATAATAGCTTTCGTTTAGAAGTAATTCGGTCAATCACTACAATGCAATTTCTGCTCATCCATTGGTCATTTTGGTAATTGAAGATTTCATTGTTGCCATCAATGCCATCAACATATTTCTCTGCATATATGTTGGCCATTGATTTGCCTGCCAAATATAAATAGGTCTCTGGTTTTCTCTTCATTTATTTTTATTTGCGAAAAAATATCTGCTTTAATACGGATAACTTTTGTTCGTGAGTTTATTACCGATATAACTGTAATCTCTTTGTGTGGCTAACAGTGATTCAACTGATTGACGTTTAGATGATAATAGCTGTTAATATTATCTTTAGAATTTCTAATATGCCCTGTTTTATATAATAAAGTATCACAAGTTTCTTTCTTCACACTTTAGTGAAGCTCAATAAATAGGTCCGCATCTTATGGCCAAAAATAAATTTGTAAATATGTTAAATTTTAATTTGATTATTTTCTAATAATTTTACTTAAATTTAATAAACAAATATTTCAAAAAATTTAATCCTAACAGTTTGAATATTTTATCAGATAAAATGTCTTTAAAATGAGAAAAGTCATTCGACATCACAGAAAGAAAACATTGTTTTTTTCGATATATAATTTTATTTAACAAATAGTTATTATTAACCATGATTGACAATATTGAATTTTATTTAAATTCATTATAAATCCATTTATTGTGTTTTATTAATCTTATGATTTTGCAGCATTTATTAATGTTTTAAATTCATTGCATTTTAAAGAATAATAAATCTTATGCAAAGTTGAGATTTAACAATGTTTAATATAAATCTCTCGTCATTCTATCGACTCATAATTAAGTTATCCATTTATAACTTGGAAGTAAAGAATAGTTTTATGACTATCAAATAATTTTTTAATTTTAAATCCAAAAAATTATATTAATAATCACATTTCAGAAAAAAAAATGTTTATCAAAAGGAATGCAATTAAAACAATAATTAGTTTATAAACTTATTTACAGCTTATCACTTCTTTTATCCATTGTATTTGACTGTATTAACTGGTTGTAAGTACTATTAGATATCAAAATAATTATTATTTTCATATTATTTCTAAAGTACAGTCACTTCATAAAATCAAAACCTGTCTAATATCACGCAACACTTTGGTCCCATCTATAGGGACTTATGTTAAACTTAAGAATTAATTCTCATTTAATTAGTGAATATAAATGAACAAATTTTTTATTCTCAATTAATTTTAATAATTATCAGCTGAGGGTAACTCAACATATAATGTTAGTATAATATGCAAATGTATGCAAATTTACAAATAATTATAACTGATTATTATAAACAATAATGAAATGATAAACAATATTCAAAAAATTTTATATTAACAAAATATGGTCGAAAACAATTAACTCTCCCTAAAGCTTAAATTACTGTCTGCAAACTTAACAGTTTAAAAGTTGCAAACATTCAGTCATTAAGTAAAATAATTTCTAAAATTGCAATAACAGATGAAGCTTAGGTGAAATCCAAGCAAAAAGTCTAAAGATCACTGATTGTGACTTCAAATTATTAATAATTAAAAAAAAGTAATAAGAATTTTATAATGTGCTCAAACAAAGAAATTAACACCTTTGATCAAATAATTAATTTTTATATTTAAAAGTCAAGTATTTATATTTATATTTAATTTTTATATTCAGTCAACTTTATTGCACGCATGTTTGTTTATTTTTAAAAAAATTTATACTTTTAATAATAATTTACTAAAATTTTAGAAATTTTCTATGATATATCAAAGTTATTCTACAATATTTGGATCAAATAATTGTTTTTGATTTATTTCCAGTTTAACATTTTTGGTATGTTCTGAAAATTTAATTTCAATTCTAAAAAAAAACTTATTTAATGTTAATATTGAATTAACTGATTATTTGTTGATTCTCTTTAATGATCGATTCGAACATTTTATAATACTGTCGAATTTCGTCGTCCGTAAAGCCATATTGATTGCCGATTTCCAGCACCGATTTACAACCGGCAGGACTTTCGGCAAAGTTATAGCCACACAAACCACCCAAATATTTGGGCAAACTATTGGTGTCGATGTACTTTTGAATTTGGTCTCCGTTGGCAAACTTAACTAAATTCTGCTGTTTCGGCGAGAGCCACATACGCACTAAGTTCCAGAATGAGCGAAGAATCCACGGAAGATTGTAGACCAACATGTATTGCATGCCTTTAAACATTCATTTAAGGTATAAATGTTTTACATGATATATTATTAACATGTATTGTGTTATTTAAATATTTTTGTTAGGTTTATATTAATACATTTATATATTTATACAAAGCGCAAATCCATTTTTTTCAAAATTTTTAAAATAAATTGAATAATATACTAATAAAAACAATAGTGTACCTGATTTTACGACCATACCCCGCACCCCATACCCCGCACCCCATGTCCCGCACTTAATATCGGGTTATTTATGTAAAACAATGATATTTAAACGCTTTGCTGGCTTTATTTTGCACGTGAATAATACAGTCAACTCTCTATAACTTATATTAAATCGTTCAAAGATTTATATTTTTGATTATTATCAATATTTAATTGCGATTAACGACTGCTAAAAATCGCTTTAATGGTCACAACGTATAAGTATTACTTAAATCATTGAGTAATTTTTGCGACTTATTTAAATCAACAAATTTTACTCAACGAAACCTCAGGTATCATTTATTGTCTATTGAATGTCTCATTAAATTAGGGTAATTTTTGGTAAATTAGGACCGAACACAAAAATCCGTATTATAATCTCTAATAAAAGGAGGCTTTACTTCAAAAAAAAAATTATAAATGCATACCTTCAGGATAAAAGTGAGTGAGAATGGAAATCAAATACTTAAGCAATTCGAGATCGACATTGCGAAGACCAGCGCCGCTCATGTCAAGCACGATAACGAAGCCGCGCTCATTGGCGCGATCGTCAACCTGATCGATAACACACGCTATTAATTGGTTGACAAACTTGACCAGTTTGCCGATCTTAAGGTTGGCTTTGACTCGCATGTACACAATCGGCAGTCCGTCTCTGTCGCTGTTCAACGAAAAAATGCCGCCAATTTGGTAGAACTCCTTCGGCAGGTCGGCCTCGCGACGACTGTTCATCTCCATTAACTTTCGCCATTTGGTCGCCTTAACCAGATTTTGAAGGGCCAGTTCGGGGTCGTAGTCGACGGGCGCCAGAAAGCGCCATACCTTCCAATCGCTGAGACGTACTTTTTCCACGTCGACCGCATAATACAAGTCGCTGTCTGTCGACTCGAAAATCGCTAAAAAGCGATTTCTCACCGATTCAATCAAATTACGTTTAGACTCGATCTTTTCGTTAATGCTTTTGCTCTCATCGCTCGTCATTTTATCATTACTTTTTGAGTTCTTCTCTTTCTAGAAATCTCTTTTTCTTTCAACTTATAAATACAAGAAAATGCATTTTTGAAAACCCCTTTTGTTGAGAAGTCAAACACAAACATTTAGAGAGCCCATTGAAATGCTCAATAATGTCGATAAGTATTTAAAACAATCATCAATAAGGGAGGATGTCCTTCGAGCGAAATGCGTCAAATGAATGAAATGCTCACAATTGCTCACAATATGCTAATACATGTGTGAGTTTGTTTATTTAACATTTTTTCAAATTTAATTTTTATAAGTAAATATAATTCACAATTACTTAAGCTTATTTCAGAGAAGAGAGAGAAAGAAAAAATAAGAAACAAAAGAGAGAGAGAGAGAAGATAATTACAAAGAATAAGAGTGAATAAAAGAAATGGGAGAGGAAGAGAATGAGAGAATGAGAGAATGAGAGAATGAGAGAGAGGTAGAGAGAGAGAGAGAGAGAGAGAGAGAGAGAGAGGTGGAGGGGTGAGGGTGAAGGAGAGAGAAAACATTTGTTGAGCAAATGATTGCCTTTGATTTTTTAGAAATAAAAGTAATTTTAATCCTATTGTAAAGTATTTACACTTAACTGTAATGAAAGTAAGATAAAATGTTTTTTAATTATATTATCCTTAAAAATCAGTATTTATTTAACGAATTAACTTCCGAAAATGATTAGATCCACATTTACAATTATTATATATCCTAATTTTTATTCTATAGTCTATTGTTGAAACTTTGCTATTATTCGTAAAAGATAAAAGCCTATTGTTCATCATTGGTGTTGATGTGAAAAGGAATGTGGGATATAACACAGAAACAATTATATTTTGTGTTCGACTTGATTAACACTAAATAAAAAAATCATTTAAATAGTTATTTAAAAAGCATTTAGATTTTATTTAAGTCGTAACGCTTGGAATTGAGTATTTTGATGCACAGTTAAAAAAAGCGAAAATATTTAACGTTTAAATACGATTATAGAATATCTAAAACAATTAATTATAACAAATTGTAAATGCTCTAAAAATATTGTATATAAAATATTAAAGTAGTTGTCCTTAAAAAATGTTAATCCATAAACTATGATAACATAAAGAGTTATAAATCAATTAAACATCATTAATAAAAACCTTCAGTTTGTAAAAACAAATAATAAGTATTCAAAAATAGATGCTCTGCTTATTATGCGGTAATGTATAGCTAACAAAATTAATTTCATTAAGAATCAGTCAGACGTCGGCTACGCTAAAGCCGAGTTCAGTGATGAGCGGCAACAGCGGTGCCGAAACATCGCCGCCGCTATCTTTCAGTTCTGTCTCTCTATTTTCAGTCTGGTTTCCAAAATTATCACTAAAAATATTCGGTACCATAATCGAGATATTCGTATCACTGTTGTCCTCATCCTCTTCGTCTTCTTCGTCCAAATTCTCGTCAGTTGTGATATTGTTTTTTGTGCCAATAGTGGGACAGACGGTTTCGCTTTGAGGACCGCCAGCTTTGCGAACCAAGTCGTACCAGAGTTGCAATTCTAATGGGGTTTTAATGTTAGACGTCGATATACTGGTCGCCTCGTGGTTGAGCTGAGCCTCAACGCTGAGCCTACGAATGCGGTCCCTAGTCTTGCACTGATTGTAATACTCGAGAACCTTAATTCCGCAATTCATGCACACATTAATCGATCCGCAAAGTAAACTTAACACTCGATTTACATCGACTCACTTGAATCATAGTTGGCCTCTTTTTCTTTAACTTTTGAGCGCAATCGCGTCCCAATTTGAGGAGAGAGTCAAACCAGTTGCCGCTCTGAAGAACATCCAACATTCGAGAGTCCATGAGCTTCGAGTAATCCTTACTCTCGGTCTTATCTGCGGCTCGAATTTCGTCGTCCACCAAATCGATTAGCAATCGCTTTCCGTCGAACGCTCGCTTACCGGTCGCCATTTCCAATATCACAATACCATAGCTATAGACATCGACGGCCGGACTCAAAATTTTTTGTCGTAAATACTCGGGCGGCAAGTATACACTCGTCCCGTGAACGGCGCTGACAGTGCAGTGCGTGTAAAGTCCGGCGCCGCCGATCACTTGTCGGGCGAGACCAAAGTCGCCCAATTTCGGCTCAAGTAACTGGTCGAGCAATACGTTGGCGCTCTTAACGTCTCCGTGAACGAACGGATTGCCCTTTAGAGTGTGTAAATAGTTGAGCGCTCGAGCTATGCCTTCGCCGATGTTTGTTCGTTGTGGCCATAAGAGCGGTTTTGTTCCGTTTTTGCAAAGAAGTCTAATTTTAAAATATTAATTCGTAAATTAAAAAATATATTTAAAAGCCATTTTAAGTTGAAATAATTTATTTTATATAATTTAGTTATCAAAAATTCAATACTTTAATGATATTTATTGTTTAAAATGATAAGTATATTTTTTTGCTTGTCTTAATTCTATCAGCATTTATAATAAAACGAAATATATATTATAGTCAAATTTGAATGTCTTCTTTAATATTTAATAATGGAGGCCATGTATCAAATAACAAAAAAAGCATTTAACCTTCAAAATAAAAATAAAGGCGATATTTTCCAGATAAGATATGATTGACTTAAATAAAACGTTGACATTAATCTTAACCAATCATTTGGACATCACCTTCTCATTCATAAAAAAAACTGTATCTAAAGCTACTTATATATAACTCATGATAGAAAACATGTCAAACTGTTTTGTTTGTATACAAACCTGTTTTATATAAATACTCAGCAAATATTACTATTATTAATGAATAGAATTAGTAATAAGAATACAGACCTGTCCTCAAGAGATCCATTAGGCATGTATTGATACAGAAGACACGGTTCGGGACCGTCTAAACTAACGCCATAAATAGGCAGTATATTATCAATACGATAGCGATTCAATACTTTCATCTCAGTGAGCGCTTGAGACCTAATAAAAAAGCGTGAAATTTACTTCACTTTATGAACGATAATTTTTGTTTTAATAAAATTTGAATTTACATATTATCACAGCCTTTTAATCGTTTTACCGCCACATTTGTGCCCTTCCACTCGCCTTTATATACAATACCAAATCCTAATTTAAATAATATTTAAGATATATTTAATATAACGTTAAAGCTCAGCTAACTAACAATAAATATTATATTCAATTTACTTCTTAAATATACATCTGAACATTAAAATTTACAAAACAAACCTCCACTTCCTAAAACTCGTTCATTACTGAAGTCATCGGTAGCGATGAGTAGTTCTTTGTATGAAATTTCTAACTCGTCGAAATCAAATTCGGTTCCGGATTTGTTTCGCTTTTGCTAAATTTAAATTATTTATACGTTAACAGATATTATTAATTTACTTATGGAAATGTAATTTAATGTAATTTATCAAAATTAAAATAAGCATTAACCTCAGCCTTGTAGTCATAATTACAGTTCTCTCCATTAATTTTCTTATCCTCGATAACATTGATATTGTTTTTACACGAATTGACATTTTTCGAGTCAAAACGATTGAGATTATTATTAAGTATTTTCTTTTCAATTAGGCTTTCGGTAGGAGACGTCACGCAATACTCTACACATTCAAACGTAAACATTTACAATTTTCAATAACATTAAACTTAACAAAAGTTTCATTCAATATATTCTCTATCAACAAAAATATTGAAATATTCAAAATACCAAATTTAACTTCTTTGCCGCCGAAGCCCTTATGGCGCACACTTTGTTGACACTTATCTCCGTTATCGTCGTTATGGCCATTCTCGGCAGCGCTGCCAAAGCCGTAACGGTGGCGCTCGTCGTGCTCTCCTTCGGCACACAACGCCTTCAACTTGTCGTCCACGTAAGGCTTCAGCAAAAACATGGCCCTCTGGTGCCTCATTAGCGCCAAATACCTGTAGAGTTGGCCCACTTTAGCGTTACTGGACTCCCATCTGGTCAGCAGGTCGTTGGTCGGCGACGCGCCGCGATATAAGGCGTGCGATATGAGTGTGAGCTGAGTGTCGTTCAGACGCATATACTCGCCGCCCAACTGTCGCCACCGGTTGTCGGCGTCGAGTAAGTCGCACAACGATTTGCGCACATTGTATGGCAGTTCGTAGACGTACGATATTCGCCGTCCGCTCGACGGCCAGTCTGGCGGTGACGCTCCCGACGGGCCGCCCGTGCACTCCGTTCGCCCGTTCGGCTCATGCGATGCCGCCCGAGACGAGAGCGGCGGCGAAACGCTGGCGTTGTTGTTGTGGTTGTTGTTCATCGCATTTACGTGTGCTTTGACGTGATTTGGTCTGCAGTTGTCATCATATGATGAATGCGTGATCTTTTAAAACTACGATGTTTGGCATCGCAGTGATCTCTATTTGCGTTTTGTATGCCACTAACAAACAACGCTCTTTTGGTGCTATTTTATAGGTCTTTAATGAGAAAACACGTTTTAGCATTTGCCTGTAAAAGTACTGATATTTAGAACCAAATAGTGTATATCGTGAATATCAGTATGGCGTTTGTGCAGTTTAGACAGTATTATGAGCGCTAACTTCAATCTGTTTGACTGTTTGACAGGATATGCGATTGAATTGCAACAGCTTTTACTTACTTAAAACTTTGACTTACAATTAGCTTCAACTTAGTTCAATCAATTAAGCTCAACCTAAACTTTTCTCATATCTAGAAGTTTACAGCAGAAATCAGTGACAGATATATAAAAATATTTAAATATAAAAATAGATTAAATGATTGATTGAATAATGAAAGATAGTTTTATACTATTCTCTATTAAATCAATCATTAAATATAAACGATTTTTAAAAATGAAATTATGGCCACATTTGAAATCGATTATAGTTAAAATATTATCGTTATATAAAGTTAAAAATAAAAATTAGATACTGTACATCAAAAATTTGATTTTAATAAAATAATTTTATTATTTAAAATAATAAAAAAAACTCATTTTGATTATTCAGAACGGGTCAGACATGTGTTGAATTTGCTTGAGCGCGACCACATTGCCATTTCCAAAAATACTATAACTCTTGGGTTCGGTGATGGCGATGGCGGCGAAAGACACGATAACGCAGTCATCGTTTTTCAATGTGTTGCTCTGTCGCCGATAATCTCGTAATTTCTGATTAGTCCTTATCCAAAACGCCGGCGCTGTCGGCGTCTCATCCAAAATCGCAAAACCGTTGCCTACCGTTACCAGAAAATTACAATCAATTTGATTAACAACTCCAACAAAGCGAATATGAGAAGCTCTTTAAACTCACCCAAAACTAATAAAAGTTTATTGTCCATTGGATTGGAGCAGCTCTGGAGCGGTACGATAAATAGCGCCCCCTTCTCCGCCACCGCCACTATATTTTTGCCCAGAACTATATGGCGGCGCAGCGCGTCGTGACCGCAAAGCATCCAACCGTCCCGACACATGCGATTAACGTGAACGCCTTTACTACACTTAAAGTTACCCATTCTATCGCGACTATTGGGTATTACAAAGTCAATGTGACCGCAAATGCGGGCGAAAAGTCCGTCAACTATAACGCCGTAAAGTTTCTGACCGAACTGAACGATGTGGGCTCTCGCGGGTCGACTATTTTTAATTTCGGCTGATATTTGATTATCGAAGAGTGACAGTTCAAAGTGGTCGCTCTGTGCGGGCGTCGGCCTCGACGATAGCTGCGCATTAATGTTTCTGATCTGCGCGAACGAATAGCCGATTAGGTGGAGAACCGCGTCCAGCGTTCCGCGTATTACTTGAGTCACGTGATACACGTTGAAAGTGTCGCGTCCGTAGTGGTCCACTGCGTTGCCGTTGCTGTCGATATGCACCACTGTGTGATACCTGACGGCTGGCAATTCGCTGACAGACATATTTGTAGACGATGTAAATGATGCTACGATAGGGTATAACGCGAGGTCTAATGCTTTTTGATAAGTTTTAAATATTTCACTATCGGCGTGAAATAACGCGAACTTTAATTGTTTGAGTGAAGATTGAGAGCTCGCGAGAGTGGATTGTTTCAAAAATATGATGAAATAAAATGACGAAATGCCTGAAAGCATTTCAGCTAAGCGTCCGATATTTAGCTTATCAGGTCAATCATAGTTAAGGAAACTATCAAACCGAGCCGATTAACAATCAGGTGAACAATTAGAATAAAAATAAGTTTACGCTTTATTCTAATAATTTAGACATATTAAATAATTATTGATAATTTGAAATTAAATTGAAATAAACTTGTTTGAAATGAATGATAAACTATTGAATGTCGTGTATTGATATACACAATGTATCGCATTCAAGATGAATAACAACCGACTTTTTTAAAAACTCTATTTGCACTATCTTTAATTTACATCCAATACAAATAGCCTCACGTCTGTTAGTTTATTGAGACTTTATCAGTCTTATCAATTTTTGTGATAATTGGTTAGGCGTTTGTTAGTCTTTTCTCGGAGATAAAGAGTATCTCAAAAGCAATTCGTGTTTATCTAATTTTCTTATCGTAGTTTACTTATTTTTAATACAATCACATAAGAGTTATGTTTTTTTGTTTATTTTTTATTTTTTGCAAAGTTTTAGAATGTTCAACAGATAACATCAATAATTGAAATGATTTCAACAAAGCGCTCACAGACATAGCAGTTAGACATACAACAACGCTATAAAACAGTTCTGCTTTATCCGAAAGCATGAATGTTTGAAAATCTATTACAATCGCCTAATTTGATTCCTGTGTGGCGAAATCAAATTTGAGATCATAGCGATAGAGCAAATCTAGCATAAAAAACGACAGCACCGTTTTTACTCCACATTGTCCGCACATTTTTATGGGTATAGTACTCAATCTTACAAAGCATTTAATCAATACATATTGTTTAATAAATAAAGTTTGCAAACATTAATTTACAGTACTATTAAACCTATATTATATGAGATCTCTAACAATTTGCTATTTTTTAATAATTATTAGTTTTGTAAAATTAATAAATCCGTAAATAGATTCTGCCTACAAATTATTTATAATAATCTTTATAGTAATCTTTATAGTAAAAGCACAAAAATAGCCAACTATTATACATTGAGAAAATGTTTAATTGATTTTATAATAAACTACAGTAAACGCTCTATTGCTAAACTAAATGCCATACATATTTAAAAAGTAGAAATAGATATATCACACAATAGGACTAATTATTTATAAATATTAAACTAATGGCAGCCCAACGTGAACTATCTTTTCTTCTAACTTTGAAAAGAGCATTATAGTTATAATTATCGCCCACTGCGACAAACGCTGTGCCCAAGTATTAGTTTCCGACCGAAAAGCTAATAATCTATAAGTCACGCGTTAACTTTATAGTCGCTTCAAGAAAATAAATTTTCGCCAAACAAAAAAGTTTATATAATAAGTTATTAATTTAGGATTTTTCTGGCCGTGTATTTAAAGAATGGCTCTTTTGCTCAATTATTTATTGTGAAACAATTGCTCGATAGAATAAATACCCTTACCATACCTTTTAATATTTGTATTCTAACATATTATTTGATATATTAATTTAATAATCGATTCATAAATAATTGTATTTCTTTCACTCATTTACTCTGAACGTGATAACCTCATGACAGGCATTCACGTGCGTTTGTTGTGATAGGATTTCAACATTTATTTATAAAAATCAATCATTCTATAAAAATATATATATTATTGGCTATAAAAGAATAATAATGCAATCATTTTTTAAAAGAGTACCTCAGAATTAGACACTACATGTGAAATACATTATAAAACAAAAAGTTTGTTTAAAACATTATTATTTATTAATTTCAAATATACTTTAATCATTAACAAGCATTAGATAATCACGTTTAAGTTAAAATATTAGAGATTAGTAATGGCAAGCCTATTCTCTACTCAGCTATAAATTAAATGCCTATTCATGACCCGGCAATAGGGTTAACCGGTCAACACTGAACACCTTTATATTTATTAAAGATATTTATAATAATTCAAAATAATATCTAAATTTAATTGTATTAATATTATCATATTGTACAAGTTATTATATAATAACTTGTACAAAGTATATCATATAATTATAATTATTGATTATTATTAATATTAAAGATCGTGTTTTAATAATTGTTAAATTTTAGGCGCTTGTGTCCAAGCATTTGCCATAACTGTTTGAGACAATAGTGAGAGCTGTTATTACAGAAATATTTCTAATCAAATAAATTATTACAGAAATTTTTATTTTAATAATTACTAAACATTTATTTACAAGTAAACCCCAAAAGACCCATTCAAAATGTAAATTAAAAATGGGGTAAACTCGAGATTTATTGCCAAACAAAAGATGGCCATAAATTATTTCGCAAAATAATAATAATAAAAATTCCTCTTCAATTAACATTTTAATTGCAAAAAACAAATAATTAGCGCATAAATAAGTTACACATTCAGAGGGGAGGACAGAAAAGATAAACCATAAGTTAAGAACGAGAAAATAACAAGTTATATATTTTCAATACAATATATTAAAAACATGTTAGTATAGAGAATTATTACTGGACTAATGATTGAAAACTCTTGAGATACGAATTGCTTTCGTGTCGCTGCCGTTGACTATCAAGTCTTGGATAGACGGGCTCGTTATTTCTCGGTAATTGCGGCGAAAAGACGGCCAAATTTGAATATGTGGGCCGAAGCCTGTCGATGGCTTGCTTTAATTTTTCCCTCTGTTTGTCAAACGTTTTCGACTTCCAGAGCGGGAAAGTCTCGACGCGTTTTCCGAACCTGTATGGCATGCGTAACGGCGCCAGATCTGAGTTGTATCGGTGCACATCTGATTTGGACATCTTTATCAGCAAAAGAATCGCAAATAATGTGACAACTATTGGGCTCAACCCCAGGAATTTCATGTTTGTTTTGCTTTGATTTTTTACCTGCATTATGAGACATACAATTTATATTAATTATATTTATCTGTTTTTTATGTATTATTGAATTCAATATTAAAATCAGTTCATAAATTATAGATGTATCCTTCTTTTAAAACACATTACACACACAATTGGCCAACTTGTCCAACTTAAAGAGCACGTGTTTGGTGTGGAAATGCACTATAAATTGTGTGAGAAATTCGAGCATTCAAAACGAGGATAAAGACAGACAGATAGACAGACAGACTAATGTCTCAAATCGATATACTAGTTTTGGTAAAAGTTTAAAAGCTAAAAATTTGAATAATTTATATAAAATTTCTTATATTGTCTCTTATTTTATATATATATATGAATAATAATGGTTTATTAACCTATAATCATAATCAAATCGTTCAATTATTTGTTAGTAATTATGTTATTAAACTATGAATTCAGTTCATATTTCATGTTATTTTCATTTAAAAATTTCAGTATTTTGTTAAAAAATATTATATTACATAATGTTCCAAAAATGTAAAATTCCTTTGCTTACAATTTATTTTTTAATATATTTTATTAAATTCAAGATTCAATTAACATATTTTATTCTTATAAAACTTTTATTTTATTTATTTTAATTAAATTACGTTAATTAAATAAAGTAATAATTTATTCAACAAATACATGTTTCTTCAAATAAAAAAATGCTCAAAACATTTTACTTATTTGAATGCAATATTTAGATAAAAAGTAATATTATTTATTTTTAAATGCTATACTACTGTACATTTCTTGATTATGTTGATAATTATCATGGATTTGAGAAACTATTTTTTGCGCGGCTTACCTTAAAAAATTAACATTTTTGAAGAAAAGTAAAGTCGGCTTATAAATACATTAGAAAATTTTTAATTTTGAAATTATATCAACAAATTTTAAAAAGAAATTATATTTAATAATTTTAATCGAAACCAACAAAATCTTCAGAATTAATAGTAACATTTTCTAATATATGCGAGAAATTGAATCTCTTTAAGATAGTCTAATAATATTTTTTAAAATTTAAAAATTTAAAGCGCGAAGTGTAGCTGAGCTAACAAACATAATTTAAAGAAAATTCTCCCTAACATTATATGTGCCAATTAGTTTATCTTTGAAATTAAATATTTATAGAGTTAATATAAAGATATGTAATTTATGAATTTTGTATTATAAACTAGCATTAATTGCTAAAAAAATATTGTTTGTTTAATAAAAATTTATTTCAAATACGAAATTTTATTTTTAAACAGTTATTTAAAAATAATATCTTTCATAAATATGGCACAAGATATTTAAAGATAGACTGAATAATAAGAATGCTATGAATCCAAGAGATGATATTGTGAATTGAGAGTAAAATGTTTTATACCCTTTGAATAGCGCTTATTGTGCGCAATAACTTGGAATTTGGCAAAATATTGGAGAATACTTATTCATAATAAAAACAAAGCACATTAAAGCTTATTTTCTGATGTGTATCTTAAATATGTTTTATCTCTAAAAACTATAAATATTCTCTAGAAGTGTAATCATTGATATACTTTAAGAATAAAGCGTGAGTCTCGCAAAATTCACGATAATATATTCACACAAAGGCTAACACATAGCTAAGTTTAGGTTTTATAGAAATTTCAAACAAACGCTTTTATTTTATCTTATGATATATGTATATTTTTATATGATTATTACTACCTCTCACTTGTTGCTCTATATATCAAATACCATAAAATAATATTTATTTTAAAATCCGTATAGAAATTTTTAAATCATTTTAAATGAGAATTTTCTCCCTTATAGAAATCACATTCCAACCCTATCCAACCCTCCCCACCCCTCCCCCAAATAGGAAGGAAAGCGAAGACAAAATTGGACACATTTTTGTTGCTAAAGATGTGCTTTAAATTGGAAAAGTTGACCAAATTTATATGACTAATATAGGTATATCTTTATTAAACAAATAGTAAATTATTGTTAAAGAGATAGTTTAGATTAATATTGGAATTGATATGAAGAGAGATATTGGAAAACTTTCATTCTCACAGCAATACTTTTCACAAATTTAAAGCGAGAAGCGAAGCGCTTACATATACATTATTTAAAGATAAATGCCCATACATTATATATCACATCTAGTTATATATGAAAAAGATATAGAAATTATAAAGAAATTTTTAAAATATCATGTTTAAGTTGCGATGCCGCTGATTAAGATTGGTAATATTAGTAATAATATATATTTGCTTATATTTAAAAATTTTATATATTTTATATTTAAAAAATCTATAACAATACATTTTACAACTTAGCGTAAGCGAAGCAAAGTTTATTTAAACCCAAATTAATATACAAATTCATGTACAAAACGAGCGAGTGTTTGACTAAAATCAATTTTGAAAATTCTCTCTACATTATATCTAGATCTAGTTTGTAATTTTGTATTACATTATTTAAAAAAATTAAAATTTTATATTATATAGATTTACAAAAAATATGATAACAATTATAATAGATAGTGTAATTATATCAGAAATGATATAAAATAATGGATATTTAAGTCACTTGTTTTTGAATTAAAATACAATATTTACCCTTTTATTTTATCTAAAGCTAGTAAAGATATCTTATAAGTAACTATTTATATAATGTTATTTAAACAAAATAATTCCCTCACAAAAATTTAATATTAAGGCTTTTAAATTTATATTTCAAAATTTTGTTTGCTCAATAAAAAATTACATGAAATAGAGATGATTGGACTAAAATAAGATAAAACGATGTCCGAAAATTTAATTATCTGAATATATCGCTAAATGCAATAAAGTCTATTTGATCACATGATTTAAATAGATTGAACAATATATGAATAGAAGTTTGTTTCACACAATTCAATTTTAGATAAACGAAAATCCAGTCTTAGAGCTATTTTAAACGAAATATATAGACGTAGACGTTAGTTAGTTATTTCAAATAAATTTTACATTGAGCTAAATTTATGAGTTGAAATATCAAAGCAAAACTTAAATAATAAAAATAAATAAAATTTGGAATATTTTCATTTTGAAGAGGCATTACTCGAGAAATTACTTATTTATATTTGAAATTATTTTATTTTTATAATTCTCTCGAAAGGGCATCGAAAGGTTTATAAATTGACAAAAAATGACAAATTAAACTATTATAGTGTGATTTTTCAAAGGGTTGTTTTAAAGAAATTTGTGAATTACTCAATTCAATAGTCGTGAACTGTCATTTATTAAGGATCAAACTTACTTCAGGTTCTTCAAATAAATTATTTTATTTGTTTAATTGTATTTGAAATTTTTATTAATTTAATATTTATAATAAATAATATTATTCGATTTAATTTTAAAATATTTAAAATTAATACAAAAGGCTAAACATTCTAATTATATAATATATTCATGTTCTATGTATAGATTCGAAATTTTTCATTCATTTTCATTCATTTCATAATTTTTCGATTCTAAATATTCACAATTAGATCATTGAAATTTATGAAACATGTCTATGATGTAAGTAAATCAAAAAATAAATATACAGGTTTATATTGTTAACGTTACGATCAATTTGGAGCTGATGAGTGAGTTTATATTCTTAAGCAATATTAGGTGATATTTACCTGTTCTGAATCTTCCATAAGTTTAATAAAATTAAAATTGGATAGAATTTGATTGCTTTAAAAGTTTTGTAAAAATCATAGTCAACTTTTTAAAATTTTAAAATTACTGCATCCTTTGAATCAAAATTATGCGCTTCTTTATATGGTTTTTTTATTGCAAAAATATAAGAGATTCCGATTTTAATAAATGTTCAAATTTAAACAATTTTAAGATTTAAAAGTATTTTCCTAATAAATCCAAACCTAAGTTACAGAACCTGACGGAAAGTGGTTTGAAGTTGTTGGTGAAGAGGCTTAGAGTTGCAATTAAGGAATAGTTTTCTTTTAAAGTGATTGAAAGATTAGTATGCGTTATTTGTTTCAAGAACTCTTTGCGCTTTAGGTTTTTTTTGATGATGTTGTTTAGCAAAAGCAATCTTATGAATTTGACATGTCTGTCTGAGTGTCCGTTCCTCAGTCCTTACCCCTCCCGACAGAAGAGACACAAGTCATCATCAAAGTAGTACTTAATTGACTTATTAAAAGTCAAAAATGTTCTATGAGTTACACATTAAGGCTAGTAATAGTTTCCTTAAGTATTTATACAGTAGAATACAATAAACGAGAGTATTATTGAATAAATTATAAGTTAGAATTTCAAATATAAATATTTATGATTATAATTTATCAAAGTGTTCAAAATCAGCTCAATATAATTTTTCATTCTTGTTTTGTATTGAAGTTGAACATACTTTTTCTATAAATTTATATGAATTTATATGAATTTTTTTATGAAAATAGACTTATAACAAACCTTAGAACTGTACTATAATATTTGTTTGAAAGTAAAACCAATTTATAAGATTTTACATAAATAAATAATTTATTTTTAACCCAAAAACTTTATATTTAGTTTATATAAATCAATACAGTATTAATTATAAACTATACCATAAATAATAAAGGTTGAACATTTTTCATAAAATCAATTTTCTTATAATATATAAATTCATATATAAATATATTCATTAAAGTTTAAAAAGTTGAAAATTTTAAACAATCAATTTAATTTTTAATATACATAAACAATAACATATTTATATCTTCAAAAAATTAAGAATTATAGCATTATAATTAAATTTTTAAAATAACCGCTTTAGACATTTAGCGACATTTTAAAATTTATTTAATATTATTAACTACAACAATCAATTTTATATAATTAAATTAATATTATAAAATCAATAATATAGCAACTAAGACTCAAACTAAATGCCATTTGGTATGTGTATTGTGCTATTGTTAATATTAATCATCGTTAAAAAAGTTGAAAAAGCTCAAAGAGGCTTAAGCTAAGTTTATATAGAAGTTAACTAAAATTTGTTTCTAATACGGCAATAATTAGAGATAGTATTATTTGCAAAAACGACTAATTAGACCGATTTAATTCTTTATTGATAAATTTAATAGAATACTCAAACAATGTGCTATAAACAAAGGCTTACTTGAATTATGATAACATCTAGATTTGACTGATTAAGTTTTTTAAAAATTTCATTCATATTATGTCAAATGCTTAAATCTTTTAATTTTGATTTTAAAAATAGTATAGAATTAGATAAAATAAATTTAGAAGATAGCAAAAATTAATAGCATAAATTTAGAAATCTAATTATGATTTTTAAAAGTAATTTTAAGTTAGAATATTTATTTATATATTTGCGACGTCGACGTCGACCCTTTCTTTTAGTTAGAGAATGGTTTCCAAAATAGTACTCTTTTTTGTACTTATTATACCCTGAATTCTCATAGATAAGCCCGGCTTATCTAATGAAAAAAGCAACTATTATGAAAAAAGTAACTTTCGGCTTATACATGGAGTCCGGCTTACATGTAGAACGGCTTTTATTATAAATCAATACTTATCATAACATTTTATAAAAATGATATTTAAAAAATTTAATCAAAGCCATCAAATTCTTCCTCAGATTCAATAGTAAAATTTACAACAATTCGATAAAGTTTTCTGGAACTGGAAATTCAGTTTCAGATTCAATGTTGGAATCGTTATCGCTATTGCTTTGCAAGCATTGTAATCTTACTCAATGCTTAATTTGGATAATCGCCAATCATTTCATCTATAAAATCATTTTTAACACAATCTCTATAATGAACTTAAATAATAAAGTATGTGTTTGAGTGAGTAAATCTATCTGTGCGTCTCAAACAATATGTTTAATCGTTGAATTTTAAATTTTTTCTTGTTATAAACTTTAATTAAATTTTATTTTTTTAAATGTTTTATTTTAAATTGACTATTTGTTGATTTAACCTTTAATTTTAAAGAGAACGGAATAAAGAGCGAGACATTATTAATTAAATCTGAGAGAGAGAGGGATGGGATGGGATGGGATGGGGTGGGGAGGGCAGGGGAGAGAGAGATTTATATAAAAAGAAAATATTTGAAAGATACTATGTATCTTAGATAGTATGTTTAAGTGGATACGGCTAGATATTATATGTATTTTAAATACTAAATAGATTGTATATATTTATTGATTGAATAATATTGTTTAATAACTTTTATTAATTTAAAATTGAAAATAAATAATTTTATAATGATAAAGTAAACTTTATAAACTTACTATATTTGGAAACTTGAATTATTTGACACTCAATAAAAGTTTCACTTCATGAAAAAATCCAATCGCACAGAATTTTGTCCAACAAATTTTAATTTCTCCTTTACAGCCTTTTTATATTGATATAAATTCGTATTACAATAGGTATAATTAAATTATTTTGATAACACAGATACAGTTTACCTTATATAACCGATTTCACCTGTAATACATATAAGAACATTTCGAAGAGATGCTCACCTTATATAAACCTTACACGCATACGCTATCAGAATAATGCGTAAAATC
>JAQIYA010000089.1:0-31280 GCA_034699355.1 Microtritia minima | reverse complement strand
ATTGGTTGCGCGCATATTAGAGACTCAGATTGGATACGCGATAATAATTTCAATTATTTTTTAAGAGCATTTTAACATTTCAAGTGAACTTTTTTTTCCTAAAAATTTGTTATACATTTGACTACGCTATCGACACCGCATTTAATGCTCTCTTTGAGATTTGAATTTTTTTTTTAGTTTTGAGGTTTTTGGATCTTTAATCCAACCCACTGTTTGTTGATTTTTATATTAAAAAAAATATATATATTGAATGAATGTTTTAAATTGAAGCTTAGTTTTATGAAATTCGCATAAGATTGTAACTTATGCTTAATAATAGTAATATAAATAATAATAATAATGGCATAAAATTTCGAGTATAACTTTCAAACTGAAATATGCTTTTGCTCTCATTTATTAGTACACAATCATAATGATATGACGCTTTGGCGTAATGAATGACAGTCTCATTTAAATATAGATAATTTCCACATTTGAAAAACGCTCATCTGTTTGCTCTTTTCGTTTCTTTGTAGTTTCGGAAATGAACTGTTTTTTTATGTTGAATTTTTTTTCCATAGTTTCAATTTTGGTAACTTTTGAGAGATACGTATCAATTTTGATTATAGTTAAGCGAACAAAATTGCAAAAATATCTACAAATGAATGTCACGTCATAGCGTCATATAAGGGGACAAGTTATCTGAAATAGTAAAATAGCCATTTCACCGCACACTGTTTTTATTCATTTTGCGTTTTTTTAGTATTATTTTTTTAAGTTGAATTTAATTAAATGAGTTCCTTGTACTGAAAGTTTATTCAGCATAATAGCAATTGTGATGCGAATATATTGCACGAAAAGGAAAACGAATTACTTTTAAACTCGAATTGCTATGATATGAGGATTAACAATGGAGAGCTTTAATTTTCATAACCCAATTATTATTAATTCATCACAAGTCATACTATGTAGACATTATCGGACAGCTTTGTGAGCATTCATTATACAACTCGGAAATCATATTTTCTCCATATTTCTTGCTTTATTGGTTCGCAAAGTTATGCGCGTTATTCCGAAAAAATAGTCTATTGGTTGCGATCGAGAAAACTGTTTGATTATAACTTATATATCAGTTTTTAATAATTTTTTTCCGCATTTAATTTGTGCGTTCAAACAAAATTACATGTTATTAAGTTAAAGTAATAAAGAAATTTGCGCACCGTTTGCGCGTTTCATAATTTGTTATTTTAGCGATTGCTTAATCAAATTGATTGACCGCATACGAGCGACAAATTCGGTGTTGACTCGTTTGAACTCTATTCGAGTTTTGCGCTTAATTCAAATGTTTACTATTGTAATACAGGAAATATTAGACCAATGAGGCGATAAGTGCTTTGAGTCCGCACTTCCTAAATATACATTAGCGCACGTGATTTACTTGCAAATTCATTTGTGTAATGAAACTGCACTCACTTTTGCCGTGTTATGCCATTTCAATATAAACAATTTAGTGAACAAGTTTTTACTAATTGACTGTTGCTGTTAAAGCTTTAAAAATTATAGAGTAAAACGAATACAAGTAATATTTTGCTATATTAAAAATTAATACATAATTTGTGATTGAAGTTTCGGCGGCTTATTAACATCATTATTAATGTTTTGGAAAATACAACTTTAATAAATTTATGTTTGGCTTGTAATCAAAATTTCAAGCCGAATGTTTTTAATGATTTTAATATATCAAGTAAATAGTTTTTTCCCGCAATTATGCTTTTCCCAAATAACTTAGATATGCATTGTTTGACATTATTATAAATTATTAGTTTTGAATATTTGCAGCTTTAAATCTGCTTTCAATAACGTTATATTTAAATTTGCTTTGAATTGCACTCACTTCCCAACCAAACCGACCTTAACATGTCTACAAAGTATTCAAAACTAATTTATTGAGACTGATTGAGTGATAAATTTTGATAATTAATGCCAGAGAATATTATTTTATATTAAATAAAAAAAAAAGTAAATTTATCAAAGTAAATGTGTTAATTTATTTTGAAAATACGATGTATTATTTTTCCCTATTTTCCCCAAATTCATATTATAACTGTTAAATTATTTATAAAATAATAATTGAGAATTAATTTCACAATTAAATGTGTGAAACGTGCAAATGATCGATACAGCGCTGTATTATTGAAAAACCTGTAAATTGATGAAGAAATTTTTTTATAAAGTTAACTATAATGGAAATGTAAAGTTATGTAAACAGTAATCATAAATAATGCATTTCATGATCAATATATTTATTTGGGAGCATTATTACACTTAATGAATAAAATTATATTGAATTACGATATTTTTTATTTCTTCTGCTAATTATTAAATCTTATAATTATTGTTATTTTGACACAATAGGTTTATAATATTAGGCGTTACTTACGCCTAGTCGTAAGCACTATTTCACTGAAATTAACGCTAGCATTATTTTTATTATTGTTATGTATTGATACAATATTAATAAAATAAATTTTTAGTAAACCCCGAGACCTACACATTTGACCAGCACTTTAAATACGTGTATAAATCGTTAAAGTTTATAATGTTTACATAAAGTTTCCAAAATATCTATTTTTAATATCTATTTACAATTTATGAAATACATGTTACTTTGCATAAAAAAATTCTATTTAAAAACTTAAATAGATATGTAAATCTATAAATACGCGCCTTTATAAATGAAATGATGATCCAAACCAAATGCTGGATTTTAGTTCATGATAAGTATGTGCGATGTATTTGTCTCCTATTTTTGGGAATATCTAATGATACTTAAAATAAGCCTTTTTTCAACAAGAAAGCTATTCATAACTAATAATGAACGCTGGCTTAAACGGTGAACCTGAGCTCAAAAGCCTTTCGAGCTGAACCCAAAGTGCTGTCTATCCTATGCTCAGCACCTCTAAAGCTCATCTTTATTCATAACTTATTAATCGTTAAGGAGTTAAGTGTTGGCGCTAATAATAGCAATATATAATTCTTTGGCGAGAATGTATTGAAAACTTTTATTTACAACAGTTATTAATGGCTTTCATTTGTGCAGAATTTGTGCCCATATTTGTGCGTTACTGTTAGAGCATCATTGAAAGCATACAACAATCGCATTCTCATATTTTACATTTATTAAGGACTTATAAGGACTTACAATTCATAAATTACTAAGCAATTACCGCATATTATCTTTCGCATTGTTGTTTGAAAAGAAACGCTCGATTATGCGCACATTCAACACAAGTTATAACTCTTAACACTTATAAATTATTTCATTACACTTTATTATTATAAAAAAATTAGACTTAATCATCGTTAAGCCATTGTCTAATTTTCATTCATTTGTTGCGATATTAATGTTGAATATGTGTCACAATACTCTGGCAGAAAATGTTTACATAGTCTAATTCGCTATTACACGACATTCATATATTAGGGTAGAGTTGTTTTCTTTATTCAATATTCAGGTGTGGGTTCGCTTAAGACTGACAAATGCGGTTATCTTCGCATTTAATATGATTAATATGAAAAATTATTTTGAATAAATATTATTCTTAAATAGCATTTTAAGATAATCGGCTACAGTTCGTTCAGATTTGGTACACATCCATGAGTTTGATTTTGAATTCGATTGCTTCAGAATATCGATGAAATGGCTAACTATAGTGAGCTTAACTCAATTTTTTCTGACAAATTTATGTTTGCGTTTTAACAAAAAATTGATTGAGAGAGCATTTAAAACATAATTATCGTTTATTGCAAACTTGATGAGCCATTTATAAATATATTTTTTTAAAATTTAATGACCTCTTATGAGAGTTGCCTCAAATATTGCCATTTAATTCTCTTATTAAGGATTAACTTTCATTTTTCAAAACCCAGACTATAATATTATGTTTAATATAATACTTGAATTATGTATAAAACTATGTGCGTGTACACGATAGACAGACTGACAGTTACAATTAACAGGAGTGAAGGATTTCATAATTGACAACTTGAACGAAATATTTTCGCAACAATAATAATAATAGGATTTACTCCTTATACTATTTTTTTTAATAGCCTTATTTTACTCTAATGGCAGCAAAATAGCAATACTTAATTAAATTTCTAGTAACCATCAATGTATATACTGTGTTAAATTATTTGCTAGAAAGTCTAACCGATGCTGACCTGACCAATACGAGTGTTGAACTTTGAAAATCTGATCATTTTGTGAATGACATGCATTACCTGAAAATATTTTCTTAACGATAATTTTATGGGTATTCATCATTTTAAGCAATAAAATATGACAACATTTTTTGTGATTGAATCAGACTTTTTATAAAATTTTAATTGCAAGAGAATATTAATCTAATTTTCGCTTAATTAATGATTATATTTTTTGAATTAATAGCTCAATAAACAGCATAAAAAAACGAGATGGGATTTGTTTAAATAGCTCAGCGTTTTTATAATTGCCGACGAGAGTCGATATTTGTCTATTAAATTAAAGACTCGAATAAATAAATAAATAAAAACAGCTGAACTTGTTTCAGACAAAACCTGAAATTTAAACTGTTAGGTCAAAAATACAATGTAGATTGAAATGAATTTCCGTCCATGACATTCATCATTGATCATATTATATAAATTCAGTTGGGATAGCGATGGATAATGAGCGCGGGTATGATTGAAACCGCAAATGGGTTTGACCTCCGCTATCCTAATGAAGCGTGAATGCAAATATCGCACACAAGTGTGGGAGTTGTTAGGCTTCATCACAATAATGCTTGGGAGCGGTGGTCCGCTTTAAGTGTGTTTGATTTATTGTTATTTATTATTGCTGACCCATATCTGAACGGCTTTCCGCTCAAACAATAATCGCGAGATTATCTGAAGACCAATTCAATGGTCACTTACGTCGAAACGCATAGTCGTATTCTTACGGCAAAGCGAGCGCAAGGCATGTCATATCATGCAGAATCTGATGGTCAGATAGGCATCAATTCTAATTGAGGGCCACTAAACACAACTAAATTATTTATATAAATAATTGCGCGCAAACTATACAATCTAAATATAAATAATATAAGTTTGCATTCTATCAGACGCTTGTAATTAAAGTTTTCTTATCTTTTAGAGTCAATCTCGTATTTTTTTTTATTTGATGAATTACTTAAGTTGTTTTTAGGAAATTGTATTTCGGTTTGCGTGCGATCCTGTATTAACGACTAACACCGAAACAATTCATAATAACATAAGAAATAATCAAAAAATAAAGAAGTCGTGAAACACTATATACGGTACATTTATTATGATTGTTAATCATTTATAAGAAACACAAAACACAAAATACCGAAATCTGTTGCTTGAATGATGAAGAAATTCAAATTATGCGCATTTTGAAATTTGTATTTTGCGAAAATAATTAACTGAACGTCATGTACGAACAAATTGCGCTGAATTGCGTTGAATGCCGGTTATTAATAATTATGCGTATGAGATAATTGTAAAATCTGTCATCTCGAGCACAACATTATGCTAATGATTTCGAGATCTTAACAAATTAACTATAATTCTAGGTTTTAGGCAAACTTTAAGAATTCTATTCAACTTAAATAATTATGTTATTATAAAAATCCTGTATTTTTTTATTTTGACAATTATGCCCAAAGTTTTTTTTTAAATTAATTCTCAAATTAATAATTTAATTATTTGGGTTAAAAGTGCTATTTGCTCGTCTTCAGCACCTCAAACCAATTTCGGCATCCATTTTCTCTTAATGTCAGGCTTATTAAACTAAATTTGATCGCATTTGCATAAAGTCACAAATTATGCATTCATTTGGGACGCACGCCTCTCCTTCTTCTCTCTCTCTCTCTCTCTCTCTCTTGCGATTCTCGATTTGCATCCAATGCTGATGATTATACAGATCAGATACGGCAAATCATAATAATAAAGCCAAATAATGACCTGATTTGACGTTTAGAGGCGAAGAGTTGCGATTGGGGGGCACTTTGAAATATAATAACTGTAAATATTATAATTTATCAATTAAATCAATATTATAGGCGATATCTGTCAGATTGAATCATCAGTGGTGAGCCAGACTCACTTCACACCGCTGGCAGAAGCGCTGTGCAAATGCGTCGCTGAGCTAAATATAAGACAGATCAACGCGTCGTTCGACACCATCATTAAACGACTTGATCTCGATTTCCCAAATATGGAACTTCCATCGGACAAAGTGCTGCGAAACTCGCTCAAGGCTTTGGTTCACGAGAGAAAACTGTACTATCGATCCGAAACCGATTGCTTTATAGCGATTTTCAACAATTTTCGAGACGACAACTCGATCGAGGAGTTCGAGAGTTTGTCGCTAAACAATCAGAACGTGTTGACCGGCGAGGAGGCGTTCACTCGTTTGTACGGCAAGACCAATCTATCCCCAGATGAGAGTTGCAGTAAAAAATCTCTGGCTGTTAAGGCTAGCGCTACAAACGCTAACAGCAAAAAGAAAAGCGAATCGTTTGGATCAACAGTAAACTCTTCAACCGTGACTTTGAAAACAGAAAACAATTTCGATAACAATAACGCCACTCAGACCAGCTCTTCGCTGAGACGCAGCTCTTCGCTCAGAATCGATTCGCACAAATCGAATAATGCATACGAGAATAAGGCATTCAATAGGAGTAAATCATTGAAATTGAATGGTGGAAAACACCATGTCTTCAATCAGCAGCGAACTGACGCACAGGAGAGGTGTACCTGCAAAATAGAGCCCTATAAAAGTATGCCTTCGTTTTTATTTGATTTTAATTATAGCTATTCAATAGATGTTTATTCATTTTTTCTCCATTTTTTTTCATTGTTCACTATTTTAAATTTAACTTTCTCTTTAAAAGGAGTTTTTTTGTTTATATGTTTTGTTTTTAATATGCAAAATGACTACTCTTAGTCTCCAATTATTCTAAAGCCTTGATTAGGTAATGACAATTGTGCTTATTATTGCTATGCATTGGGAAGAATATTATTAGTCTTTCAATTTTATTAGTCTTTCAATATTTGTCATAACCGTTATTCAATATTCAAGGATTAATTTTTCAAAATATGCTTTCATACTCGTAGAGCACAACTTTGTGTATAACTTTCCAGTTTGTCTATTGAATTGATTATGTTTATTATGAAACTGAATAATAGCTGAACAATCATTGTGGGCTCAATTAATATATCATAAGTGAAACTAATAAACTAATAATTTATTAATTTCCCATTCATTTGTCAACTTTCAGAGCAATCAGTGTTGAGTAAGTTATTACGACTCGGTTATGTTGGAAACTCAGCAAAAAGCAAAGCGTATAATTCAAAATATGCCAATTTTTCGTCGCAATTCCCCGAAACAAACAGCACAGTCATCGCTGACAATGAGATAATGAGAAGTGCTGTGGAGAGCAACTCCAAAGCGACGCAAACCATTAAGTGCGGCCCTGAAGACGCAAATTTTGCTGCGCTTATTATAAAGCAGGCGCGAAGGCATGCGTTCGCCAAAACTCGACAAAATAACAACAATAATGATTACGACGGCAAAAATAAAGTTTGCTGTTGTTTCGATTACTGCGGCTCAGAATTAAATCACGGGAAGTCAGTATACGCTACGCGAACAAACAAAAGAGCGAATGACAGCAAATATGGGCCAACATTTGAGTTACCCGTGACTTCGCAGGAAGACTGCCTCCTATGCAATACCGAAAGCAATAACAAAGTTAATCTGAATGCCTATGAAAATGCTAATAACAATCACTGGCAAAAAGCGGAGAGAAATTACAAACAGTTGCGCAACGCCTCCAATAGAGTTAATAATGCTTTGACTAATGCTCTGAAAAACTATAACGCCGTCGATAGCAGTGCCACATCCCCGACATATCACGTGGAAAGCCCTGATCACAATCAGCTCTTACTGAACGACAAGTCGGACCGCTATTCCGACCGAATCGCAGACCGCATCACGTGTTCGCCGATAAGCTATCTTAATAATTCATCTAACATTATAGAGAGACCAAAAGATAGGACTCATTTGATTAATGGATCGCTAAATAGTAAATATCTCAATGATTTGCATCTCATCAAAACCATGCATAATTCATCGCAGTCAACGACGCCGATGACGACAAACCTGGAAAAACAAGCTCCTAATGAGAAAAACATTTCTGTGGATAATTCGTTTAATGTGAAAATAGAAATCGGCTCATCGGACGCCAACAATTTCATAGCCAACATCAATGGAAAGGCAACGAATAATAATAGTAATAACGCTCGTCAATTGAGGCATTTCAACGAGAGTGACAAAAACTTGTCGTACGTCCATATCAGTCCGTCAAACACAGTCTCTAGTGATACGAAGCATATGGAAAGTCCATCGCCCACAAGAAATCAAGTGCTCACGTCTGCCACAACCGTCACCACCACTATGACTATACCCGCCGTTTATAATAAAAGCTTCAAAATCAAAACAAGTTCGCACCATTTAAAGGAGGCAACAGATGCGAACGATATCATTAAGAGCGTAAACCTCTGCAACGAAGACAATAATTCGGTGCTGACAAACAAGCAAAACAATCTCTATAACGACTTTCGCATCAACTCTGTACCTCACTTAAGCCCAATCCGCCAGAAAGTCGCGAAAGCAAAAGCAGAATTCTTTAACTCCTCGAGTCCGCAAACCGCGCCAACAATGGTCAGTAACCTTATAATTAAGAAATAAGACAAAAAATGGCTAAATTGGTGTGTCTTTCGAGTTATAAGCTTAGGTTTATAATATTGATAAGATTGCTTAATACGCCACTTAATATGGCTCTGTTGTAAACCAGTTCTCATTACTTACTCTTCTGTCTCTTTCGTGGACGAAAGAGTCGCTCAAGAGTCAAGTAAATTACTATTGAAGAGCTTTCAAATCACGTTAAACATCATGTTTTAACGTTAATGACGTTAAATACAGATGTGTATAGCTTCGTATACCTTATACGTATAGTGCCAAATATGAGAGATTGTTATTAACTTAACTTATGTTAATTAGACGACAACTATGGAAATATTGATATACTCCTTGTTTGCTTAATGTTGTCTTGTATTTTCATAGAGTTCTTTCAACTTAATAATTAAAAGTGAACTCAAATAATTAAATGTCGTGTTAATACATGTATTAATCATAAAAAAATTATAATTAACATCGTTATTCCAGTCTAGAAATATAATGCATATGTTAGATATAGTCTTACATAATTTGAAATGAATTTTTTGTAATATAAATTAATTGTGCTGATTGTGCTGAACCATTCAATTATATTTGAAACGAGTTGTAATCTTTGAATGTAATCACAATTCGACTTTCGCTGTATAGTTAAACAAAATAATAAACTTTTTCTTCTTTTATGACTTCGCGAGTATTTTGTAAGCGAAGTAATATAATTAAACAAAGCTATAAAGCAATGAAACGCACTTTTTATAGCGTCGTTATGAGTGACATCAAAAAAAATGAAAGAAATATAAAATGGAAAAAATTGAAAAAAACACGCAATTATTCGAGTCGTACGCAATAATTTTAAGGATATTTTTGTGTTAATGGAGCGAAATAACTGAACTAACTTTATGCCAACAAAATAAGTTCTTCCTAAGCAAAAATAAGTTATATTTAATAACATTTTCAACGCGCTGGACATTCTTATAGCCGCATTTGACCTCAATTTATAACTTATACTTATAGCGTATAACTTACATTAAAGTGTTTTAATATCTCTCTTTTAGGTCTCATTACAGACAAGCGTTATAATTAATAAAATGCAGACAAACCAGATTTATTTAGTAAATAATAAATTCTTTCTCTTTTTCTCCAAAATTTTTTATTTGTTTAGAATATTTAATTTAAATTATTGCTTAAATTTGAATGTAAAACACTCAACGCTTGCATTGCATTCGCATTTACGCTATATTTAAGTTACTGCACCAAAAAAATAAAAGTTTTATAAAAATATTTTAATAAAAATATAAATTCATCTGATAAAGTAGTTATGCTAAAGCCTCCGAAACTGCATAATATTTCACTGAAACAGTAATCAATTTGGTTGCTCTTCTGGAAGAAAAATGCTTTTAAGTAATTTATAAAATCTTGTTTCGCATATTCTCGCAAATTGACTCCCATTTAATAAGAGAAGTGAAAAAAGTTTAGCCATCATTAGTACCATCTATTTTTGGAATGTGCAATATTGAGCTCACGTAATGCTCTGCTATTAATGATTGCATCGCTTATAATATATTTCCCGTACAGTTCGCAAAAAGTTTGCCTCTCGTGTGTCGCATAGCATGGAATATAGCGAGCAAAACGAATTAAACAAAAGTTATGCCGTATCTGATAGTCATCGAAATAAGCGAGTTTTCATAGCAGACATTATCCGTCCGTTAACACCGCACAACATATACTTCTATTACATACCCCTAAATGGGACAATCAGTTATTACGCATTTTCACTGCACGTCTCGCTTCCGGGAGGACTGTTTCGGTGAGTGGTCTCAATCGCTTAACTCGATAGCGACTCAATTGATTGCCTGTCGACAGACTCGTGCCTTATTGGGGACTGCGAGCGGTCAACTGTCTGCTATTCAACACTCACGTTGGCGTCGGATTGTATTTATATAATCGGCGTCACATCAAACTGCTGCCAATCTATTACCGAATCATGTACAGCGTGTTTGGATCAGTGATATTCAATTTCGGTTCAGTGCTCCTCTGGGCCACCACTAAGTCACTGTTGCCCAACAAGTCTCTCGTCAGAATCGCGTTTTCCCTCCTCTCCTCTTTCGCCTACATTACTATCGCTAAAGAATATCTTCAAACTGTAGATAAATTAATTTAATTTTTTATCATTTTTATTAGTCGGTACAAAATTATTTTGATTAACATTTAATAAACAATTATTCGATTTATCATTAACACTGGTATTATTGTTGGGTTTGATAATCTCGACCACACACTTCCTCACAAACCATCCGCGCTCTCTCTCGCCAGCCCTGTTCGTGGTCTTCATCTTTTCCCCGTACAGCCAGTGTTTCTTCCATCGCGTCACGACTATGTCGTCGCCAACGCTGAGAGCGATTCTCGGTTCGTCACTAATTGGTAATCTTATGCAAACATTACATCCCTGAGAGAACAATGGAAACCATCGGCCGTTGTATTCCTTAATTGCTCGATAGAGTGAGGCTCGACTTCTTTTTTCTTCTTTTTGTAAAAGTTGCTCGACCTATATATTATAATGAAGCCAAAATTAATGTCAAATATATTTTTCTATCTAATATCAAACTGGGATTTTTTTTTAATAAACCGTAATCTTTAATGTGGTTTTAATTAAATTAATTAACTCACAGTAAGAGTATATTGATCGCAGCCCTCCTTAACAGGCCATGTAATACCGTTCACCGTTGGCTCGAATAAAACTTGTTTTATATTATTCCAGACACCAATATTGTAGGGATAAATAAATTGTTTTTCTCGTGTTCTACTGTTGGCTTTTGTTACAATCCATTCTTCAATACTTGTTTGATTGCGTATAATTATTTTTATCTAAATTTTTTTTCAAAGCTAACTGTTATCACAAAATTTTATAATTATCATTATTTAGCTGCGATTTTATTAGTTAATTATATTTACAGTATTTTTTTATTCATTTTATTTTATTGAAAAAGCTTATAAAATTTCAAAGGATTAATTAGGATAATTAAGTCAAATGAAAACAAAATTTATTTCACTATTATAATGAAATGTAATTATCGTTTCAAACCATGAGAATTAATTTTCTAACCTAATCTCGTCAAAATAATAATTGAATTTCTCAAACAAAATGAAATTCAATTTGATTGTGTGCGTTAAAATAAAGTTTATAAATTAAAATTGTTTAATAAGAGTTGCTTATAAATTTTAATTGATTATTTTTGCCGAAAAATTATATCACAAAAGCAATCCAAAATAAATTAAATTCAATATTTTGTGGCAATATTAATCTTGTGCGACTCACCTGAATAATGAGAAGCCCGCCGACGGCTATAATCACGCCAATAGAAAGCCCAATACTAAACACCGAAAATAATAAAGATGTCATCGAGATAAACACCAATTGATCATAAACGTCATTATGGTAATACCAATCCTAAAATAATCAATATATTATTGTCTTTTATTCAAATATATCGAAATAACTGGTTTGAACGAAAAACAATTTTAGATCGAAGCTGTTAATGAATTAATTTGCTATGTTTAAAATTTCAATACCAATCGTTTATTATTGATAATAAACGATTAAATATAATTATAGAAACATTAAACATTATTTATCCTGATATTTAAGCTTGTCGTTCAATATTTAAAATATTTACATTTATAGCATTTCAGTAAATTAAAAAATTTATGATTATATTTATTAAATATAAAAAGACTTTTGTGAGATTTAGATTTAATTTAAAAATAAATGCTTTAACAAATATCCTACAAACTCAATACTAAAATTGCAAAAGTTTGAGATACTAAGTAATAAATACTATTAGTATTAGCAAAAAATTTTAAAAATCAATTTTTTTATATCGGAGAAGTCCCATAAAATTAAGCAACTTTGATAATAAAATATATGGCCTGAAAAAAACAAACGGATATATCATTACTATAAAACTATAAAAACTGATTCCCTAATTCCCTAAATCTCTTAATTATACAATCGAAAAGAAGCTAAGCTGAAATATCAAATAAAATATAAAACATATAAGTTATAATTTTTTAATATCATATAAAAATAAATTCACAGTAAAATAATTATTTTTTTTTGCTCATTCAATATTGTAATATCCGTTAACTTATGCAACTTAAATATTGAGTTTGTAGGATATTAAAGGATTGACTTTGAATGAAATACGGTTTTCAACATTGTGTTATCTGTGAATCGCGTTAAATATGATATAAAAGGCAATCGATCTTAATTTCTTAATTAATCTGAATTAAAATAATAAGATTAAGAGAGACCGCAAACGATTGAGAGTGCAATCGATTGCAAATGAGAGCACTAAATCTAACCCTTAAACGCGATTTCTATTACTCAAAACTAGTTTTATCGAATTTTGTTCCCATTTTGTAATTTTTCTTTTTTTCTAATTTATTTATTTTATTTTTTTTTTGCAATTATTTAATCTGTTTTGTTTCTTTTCTCATCTTTTCTTCCTATTGATAAGAGGTGTAAAGTGTGGGTAAACGGTCTGAAAGAGTAAATGATTGATAACGTAAATGCAACGCAATGAGTCGTACAAAATGAAAAGCACGATATAAGCTGATGGCCAGCAGTACGATCGAGTAAACCGATCCCAACACAGCCGACAGGAGAAACACCACGAAATTGGCGTGATTTCGGTAACCGCAGCACACGTTAATCCACGGACAGTGATGGTCCATCTTTAGCACACATCGCTGGCATTGGCGGCAGTGATGAGCGCGCGGACACTTGAAGCCATCGCAGCGCTCGCAGTACTGAAGATATTGACTGTCATTTTCGTTTTCGGGCCTCCATTTCGGCCTCAAAAATCCGGGACCAATAAATACGGCGCAGAAAAAGTTAAACAGCGTTACGGCTATTAAAGCGTAGTAAAAGAAGTAATTAATTGCGCCGAAGAGTTGGTTCGCGGCCAACCATTGAGAGGTCATGTAAAGCGTTGTGAACGTAACGCATTTGATGATAGAAAGCGCGATGAGTGGTCCCCAATGAAACACTCGCGCCACTGACCACATCGTTACCGATTCGCCGATCGCTGTCCGCTATGGCATCACAACATCGACATCACATTACGTTCAATTCAATTTAGCATTTGCTAAACATTGTTACGCCAATCACACAATAACGATATACTCATATATTATCAATATATTAATTCATTCATAATAATCAAATCACAGTCATTCAAAATTAGAGATTATAATAATTATTGATAATTATTTTTCATACCGTATTAAATGTTTTTTTGCGCTGACATTGACTGACATCTAATGGCATGAAATCGTTGTGAAACTATTACATAATTTGTTTGTCTATTTTTACATACTTTTTAAGCAATAATTGAGAGCAATTTTCATTAGAAATTTTTGCTTTTTATAATTTAAATATGATTCATAAATAAATAATTGACGTTATAATTAAATTTCTATAAACCTATTATACTGTATAATGGAGTGAGTGTTAGAAAGAGTGGCGAAATAAGACATTTTTACCATTGAGTTTAAAACTCACTTTAATTTGGATGCAATCAATTATAAGATCTGAGGGTTAAATCAGAATTTAAACTCTTCGAGTCTTACACTTCATATATGATGCCATATTGATATCAAATTGTTGTTATTATAATAATTTATGATTTATTAAAAGTTTTGATAAAGCATTAGACGTTGACAGCAGTGATGACACCTTTCGTCGCGCACAACATATGATCGATAATAGTGTTGTTTGTTTTTAATGGCAGACAATTGCGACAAACAATTAGTTTTAATTACTGATCCAATCGGTATGAGTTATGGTTTGCTTACAATTTGAATGCATTTAACAATTATCTCTAAATCAAATTCACAGAAAAGCCCATCGATTTGAGTGCCGAACTCAATAAATTGCGTTCACTCGCCAAACACGACAACGAATGCAAAACTAATTTGAATTCAATTAAAAGAGGTATTAATACTCGTGAATGCAATTCATTTGTTTATCTCGTGTTAAATCGCTGTTAACTACAGATCTACATAATCAGCGACTGAAAGGTCTGCGAGAACTGTCAGATAAGTTGAAGGACGAGAGCTGGAAGTATACATCGGTGGACAAACTGCTGGGTCTCTGAAGGGTCTCTGAATGGCCTCCGAAGGCGCGACTGTCCTCAGCTATCACGACACGTGTCTCCGCAAAAGCGACGTGAATCTGCTCGACGAACGCCAATGGCTCAACGATAACGTGATCTGCTTTTGGTTTGATTATCTCGAGCACGACCTGTACAGCGACGTGAGTCCCAAAATAGTGTTCTTCAGTCCGCAAGTGGTTCAGCTCATCAAGTCGTCGGCCAACAGCCAAATGCGCGAAGACGTGAATCCAATGCTGCGGTCGATGGACTTGAAGGAGAAAGAGCTGGTACTCATTCCGGTGAACGACTGCAATACCGACCAAATGGGTGGCACTCACTGGAGTCTTCTCCTGTTCGCCGCCGGCAAACGCTCTTTCGAGCACTACGACTCCCACACGGGAAGCATTAACCGCTATCACGCCGAGACCATAGTCGACGTGTTGACGCCTCACTTGATCACCGAACGGGAAGCCGACTCGAAGTTTGCGTTCGCCGAAAAGGAGTGCACACAACAAGACAATTCATACGACTGCGGCATTCATTTGATTTGCAACGCGGAGGCTATTTGTCGCAAATATTTTCGAGGCGATGCGCGCCACATATCGGACATATCGTCGCCGAAAGCCATACGAACGGCGAGACGCGATCTTTTAAATCTCATTCTCTCTATTCAGAAAAAATTTTCGGATTGCAATTTGAATAAAACTTAAATTTTAAAATTTATTCAAATTATTTGAATATTTGAATTGTGTAACTTAATTATTGATAAATCACTTAAAGTGCATATTTTATGAACTGCACGATATTTATCTAATCTGCACAAGTTTTAAATTGATACGATTTTATCACTACTAATTTCATCACTAATATAGGATATTTATAATATTGTAAATTTCAAATTGATTTTTATAAACCAATTAATAATAAATATGTTTGAAATATTTTAGAATAATGGAAAAATGTATGGATTGCTATATTGAATTGAAGAATTTAATTGCATTAAGTTAATAAAATGTTTACTAAAAAAAATAGTGGTTAACTAAATGTCTTATCTTTTAACTTTGTTTATATTGGTTCAGTTCCGAATTTTTTTAATTCCGTTCCGTTCCTAAACCTTTCCTTAATGAAATTTTTAATTACATTATATTCCTATTCCGATTATTATGATTATTTCAGATAATTTTTCATTGCATTCTTTCACTGATTTTATATAGCTTTACAGTATTGTGCATTTTTCTGTAACAATGCTATAGTTGTTTACTTTTATCATTCTATTCCATTCTGTTTAAATATTTTTAATTTTGCTCCATTCCTATTCCGTTTCGTTCACATTTTTTTGCTCATTCCGTTCCGCTCCTATTCAGTTCTTTAGATCAATTTTAATGACGTTACAGTCCTGTTCCCGTTCCAGGAATGGAATAGAATTTAAGACACTTAAGGCATATTAAGATATTGTTTAAGATTTTGTTTAATTAAAAGCATTAAATTAAAGTAAATTAAGGGGAAGGCTTAAAGTTAGGGCAATTTAGGGTAAATCTTGGTCGACCACAATAATACGATACTTAATACAATTTTAAACAAGAAGGAAACAGAAATTTAATTTTAAAAAAGTACAGAGTATTTTTGATTATATATAAGTTAAACTAACATAAATGTTCTTAACCAATATAAAAGTAACTGTGAAGTAACATAAAAAACAATACTTCTTGCTATAAAACAATTTATTAGTATAGAAATTATCACAATTTCACTGTTTAAATAATAATAATTTAACATAATTTAATTACAAAATTTGATCGTTTATATATCAAATTTATATCTGAATAATTTATCATAATTAAAATTGATCATAATATTTCATATCTTATCTAAATATAAATCTAAGTGGCACAACAAATAGCCAAAAATAATTAATGTTTTATATAAAATTTTGTAATACTATTAAATAGTAATGAAAATAATTACAGATGAAAATTATATATTAGTTTATATAATTTAATAATGAGTTATTTTTATCTTAACTTAATTGCACTTTAATTAATTTTAAATTATAGTTAATTATCATAACTCTAATTATCAATACTTTCATTTGTAAATATCAGTTGTATCACTAAAGGTAACGATTGATTTTCTCTTAGTTTCCAGATATTCGGCCGACAGCCCGATGGGCTTATCTTCGTGTTCTTCTTCGACTTTGCTGAGCTCATTGCCAACATAAGCCGTGTTTTCATAATATGGATTAGCTCTTGAGGTTGTTTTTTTATTGTTATTATTTCCATTCTGCTCACTATTTCCCTCATAAGTTTTTGGTGGCTTTAATGAAGATTTTCTCGGATAATTTTCATTGCTATTGTTTGTTTGATTAATAAGTCCGTTTGATAATTCAAACGATGATTGCTTACTTGAATTATCCAAATTGCCTTCACTTGAAAATTATAGTTTAATTTAATGAAATCATGGTTTATTATCATTATTAATCAATAATTAATAATGATATAAAATAAAGAGATAGGAAATGAAAAAGTGGGAGAAAAGAGATTATTATTAATTAAATAAGTTTATTATAAATTAGCCTCGAATACTAAAACAGTAAAAACCGTAAAACTACGAAAGTTTTTTTTCTTTTATAAAAGGATAATTAATATAAAACTTGAAAAAAAATTCAATGCTTTTAAATTACATTTTACATTTGAATAATAATTTTGAAATCTAATTATTTTACCACGTTAAGTCATTGTAATTTGAATTTATTGTTATGTTAAGGTGTTGTAATATTTTTTCACAATTCGTAATAATAACTGCATTTGCCTCTCTCTCTCTCTCTCTCTCTAAAATATTTTTTCCTCTTTAGAAAAAAATAAAACCTACAATTTTCAAAAACATGACAATTTTAAAATATTAACAATTTTAAAAAAATTATTACTTATTTTATTAGTTTTTACAGTATTGCAATAAAATTAAATCAAGTCCAACATATATTATCCGTTTCTAAGTTAAAATATCAAAATTAAAGATTTTATTTATCATAAAATTTAAAATTTCGTTTAAATTCAAATATTGGTTTACAGTATTGATATAATAAAAATCAGAAAAATTCCATTACATATCGAGAAAAACCTATAAAATTTAAAATAAAAACTGAAAGCCCTAATTGATGTAACTCGCATCATGTAAGTAATTTGAAAAATTGTCCTCAAATTTGATTTAAAATAATTGTTTAACTTTTATTTCAAAATTTTCGTTAAATATTAAGACATAAAATTTACTGTTTATATAATTATATGTTTTGTGTGCTCAAAGTTCGTTTGGCATAAGTCTTTACTTTAGTGTTGGCATAATTTATAATTTGTAAGCCACTGTTGAAAGCAAACAGTAAATTTAGAGTAAGCGCAAAGTTCGGTAAATATAATAAATTTTGTCATAAACATACTTATCATTAGGCAAATTAAAAGTGACGCGATCATTATTTTCTCTATCCGAGTGTTGGCCAAAGTTAAAAGTTATCGGTTTCTTGCGTCTCAATATGATTAGCGTCAGGGCGAGCGCTGTGAAGATAATCAGACACAAACTGGCGAGAAATGCAATTATGACAGTGCACATGGCTGTGTAGCCGTTCTCGCAGCTCTTCTTCAGCTCGCCATTCACTGACATTTTGATTTGGCTCGACTGAGACATAGTCTTTTCTAATAATATGGTAAAACTGAACATCTCATTTGGCAATGGTTTTTTTAGTTGAACTTCAATTAAATGCTCGTTCGTACTCGTTTTGAAAAATTCCGTATCATTCGCTAAAAAAAAGAATTCAAATAAAAATTAATATTAAACTTTGCGCTAAAACTTATTTAATATAAAGCTTAAAGTTTAAAATTAACATGAAATATAAATTGGATTTCTTCAAAGCTTATTAATATTAATTAAATTTTATATAATAATTGTAAAACAGGTCGGCTTGAGTTTGTTAAATATTAATTAGCAAATAATATTTTTGTGAGAATAACGCATTTCAATTAATATAATGTTCAAAAAGCCTTAAAAAAGCAATCGTTTGACTTTAATAAACGTATACATATATTTTATGTAACGCTGTATATTGATTATGAAATTTAATTAAGAAAATTTGTCTATTTTTATTTATTCTTTAGAATTCAATTAATTTAAATAAAAATGTATATTAATGTTTTGGTTTTCATAATTTAGCACTGATGCTGTTTCTTTTTATTACATTAATATAAATTAAAACACTCCCTAATTTATTTAATATTTTTTTTGTGATGTTAGCACACATTACAAAATTGTTTTGCTTTAATATATAAACCATAATTATTATAATACTAAATAAACAATATTATATAAATTATATTTAGTTTCAAATTTTTGAAATAATACATTAATTCTACATTTTAATTTTTATTTATTTTTAATAAAAAATAGTAAAATAACAAAGGAATTTGATCCAACACTAACGCCGTAAACTAAGTACAATTTGAATTGTAATTGTAATTTGTATTTTTAATTTAAAAATAAATAAAAGAGAAATTGTAACCATTTATAAGATTTTCTAAAATATAAAATTTTACTCGATATTTATTGGCATTAAATTTAAATATTAATTAAAGAAAAACTTATCATTTAATGGCTTTTATTAAAAATATTATCTCTATGCAGTTAATGAAACAAATTGTGTAACTTTATCAATATACATATACCTTTGTAATATTATTCATTTGCTTTATTTTTAGGAAATTTGAAGAAAAATAAGTTTATATCATAAAAACCATAAAGATAAAGGGTAAATGTTTTTCTTTATTAAATATATTTATCTGATAAATTTACAAGTTTCAGTAAAATTAAAAAATGATTTTTAAATAGTTAAATAAATTATTTAATGTTTAGTATTTTATTATATTATTTAATAGCCTTTTCGTGGTATTTTCAATTTAAGTTAATATTATCGAATCAAATAATAATCAAAAAAATCTAATGTCATATTTTGAATTTTAATATCAAATCTATGATTTAAAATAAATATTGATTATAAAATTGATATATGCGTAAAATCATATATGCGTGCTTTAAACTAATGAAGGGATGCACAAAATATAATCGCATTTTTTAAAAATGGGGCCTAATATTTTTAACAAAAATTCTATTCGACAATTTTCAGTTTAAAATCGATCCGTTTGATGCTTTAATGGGATGCTCTGAGGGCTCGATTTTCTTTGTAGAAAATTTCATATTTTTATTCGTGATCAAGAATAAAAATTTAAATGAAAGGTGCTGGAAAATCAAATGTATAAATGTTATAACTACACAGTAAATATTTCGGTTAAAGCAGGCTTCAATGTTTCATTAAACTAATTTAAAAAAATTATTTTGGACTTCATGCCCATTTAGTCAAAGCATAGATGAGTGTAAGTTTCGAAACAAACGTTTAAATTAATTTTGAACATTTTTTATTTGTGAAATTTACCAGTTGTCACAATACATATATAAATATAATAATAATTAATTTTTATTAATTTGATAAAGATATGATAACAAAGCCTATCTGTGATTATAAATTGATTTGGAATGCACTTATTCTTTATGAAAAATTTTATGGGAATTAAATATTTCACGTGTTAACTACTTTGATCATGTCTATACCTATTTGTCAATACCTAAAGCTAATTATTAGAAAATGGCGTTGTTTTTACTACATTGTATTTAGTGTTTTATTTGAACTCTTTTGTAGAAAATCAAAAAATAATTCACCATCAAAAATGTAAATCAGAAAAGTAAAGCGTCTTTAGTTAATTAAAAGTCATTTCAAAATCATTTATGAATGAGTTTTTAACAAATAAATAAATTAGTAGAAAGAAGTTTAAAAATTAACAGTACATGTAAAACTCATTTATGACTCACTGAAGCGATCAGAATTTGCAAAAGAAAAGTTGGAAAACGTTTACTAAAAAAAGTCCTGATTAAGAAAAATTTTTATAAATGTGAAAATTTTGATGGTTGAGAACTCGTGATGTATTAATATATATTGAAGTGGAGTTCTTCTAATCAATATAAAAGATTTTGTCAAACAGACGATAAAATTTTACTCAAGAATCACTTGAAATTCATTATATTATTCAATTCAATATCATTCATTTTTATTGTGGATAATGAGCATTAATTAAATTTCATATTTATTCAAAATACAAAGTTTTAAGCATATTTTATCTATCAAAACCAAATTTTATCAATTTATTTTAATTTCGCTTTTTATCTATAAGCATAGATAAATAAACCACACTGATTTGGATTCCCATATTGTGATTAGGGGTCGCATTGGGGTCACAATTTCGGTCGTTTAAGTGGTCTCTGGACCTCGTGTTCCCTCATTTTTGCCATTATTTCTAATCTAACTTAATAATTATAACTGTAATACGCACACAATTAATACACATACTATAAAAGAAAAACACTTTTCTACCATATTTTGATCGCAATCAAAATGGAAATAAAATGCAAACTTACGACTGAGTTCATAAGTATATCCAGACGACACGTTAAACTTGTAAATAACAGAATTGACTTGATTTGATTCACACGCGTATATATATTGAGTGATTAACAGCTCGTTATCTGTTTGAGAGGATGAGTGGCCAACACAGTAGAATAGTATAATACTAATTGCGAGATAAGTGACAATTTGTTTAATTAATCGATTCATTGTTTTTTTATATCCTTTCGATGGCCACAAGTATAATAAACACAAGAGTGGAAACAAATATTCAGCGAATAATATGAAAGCGCACTAACTTTTGAATTGGACAATAAATTTTTTCTAATAAATCCATTTAATGATATGATATGACATATGCTTATTATATCATACGCTCTTTTATTATCTTACATATTATGGCGTTTAGTTGAATAATTTTACAAATTTATAATATATTTATTTATTTTTTTGGTATAACTTAGAAAAACTAATAAAGAAGTAATAATTGAGTGAAAGCGTGAAGTAAATGTAATTACATTTTGTTGCGTAAACGATGTCACTATAATTTGTGGCAAACACTGCTATTATTCAATAACTAATAAAGCGAGCGATCGATTGAGTCCGCATTCTTCAACGCTGTTGTCTTGTCTAAAATAGTAGTACAAAGAAATTGAAGTATTCCTTATCGGGATATTCATGTGAACAGCAGTACGTGAAATATGTACGCTAACCCTTGACGCTGTAAAAACTATAATAATAAAACTTACACTAATCATTTGGGTATCACTGATAAAGGCAATCGTCGCTCAGTTACCGAAATCATGTCTTTCACATTAGAAGTTTATAATTGCAGGCCTTCGCAGTAATCAACTCTATTTGAATATTGTTTCGTTTGATGACGAATTGAATGTTTCAAAATTCGTTAATTAACTCACTTTAACATAAGAAAGTTATCTAAACAAATATAAACACAATTACAAGTATTGTAAGACATTTTGATTGTTAAAAATTAAATATTGTTTGCTAAATATAAGTAAACTAAATTATTATGAAATTGAAACGATAAATTTAAAAATGTTTAAAAATCTAATCCATAATTGAATATATAAGAAATCATGTTTGCGCAACCAATACAATAGGTATTACTTAAACTGATAAATAACTATTATCTCTTCCATCATTGATATGAACATTTGCACTGATCTTTAATACCGCTAACCTTTCATTCGCATTGCAAATCTCACTTCACTCAATTTAAAATAATAATAATCATCAAATAATACACGTATGTTTAGAAATGCGCTTTACATACAAGCCTAAGCTTGAATGTGTTTGGAGTGTCTACACATTATTAACTTTAATCAAACTTGCGCTTAATTGTAAACTTAATTTTGCTTAATTGCTGTAACATAAAGCGAGTATTGAGCAGATGTTTAATTATCTTTCATTATAACTTTATGCCATTTATATACTGCAATCAATACAATTAGCTTAAAATATTAGATCTTGAGCTCTGAACAGTGCTCTGACGTGTTGGCTAATCAGCTAATCTCGAACTTGAGCTAAACTATGCCACAAGTACTGTACTGTACTGTACTGTACTGTACTGCACGTAAACCTATGGTTACAGCACACAGTTGTATTATTGTAATATAACAAGTTGAGCTGTTTATATGTCAATACATGATTTCTATGACTTTGCATTTTTATTTTCATTAAACTAATATTTATAATTATATTTTAGTTATACACACATCAAAATCTTTTCACAGCATAATTTGAGTTACGCTCAATAATGCCAGAATTAAAATTTATATATTTAATAATTTTAATTAAACCTACAATTAATTTTCTGTTTTTTAAATTTGTTTTAGTCTGAATTTATTCCATTAAACAAACAAAAAGCCTAACCCACTGAACTGGGTTTTTCATAATTTAAACTTAATGTTTGTGCTAAAAATTGTTATTTCTTATTGGGTTCGGCAAAATAAATATTTATAAAATAAATAAAATGGGATAAAACGGGATTGCATTTTTATTTATCTATTCGAATTGATTTTTAACATTTAGTTAACATAGTTTAGAATTATGTGATTTTTGATTTTTTATGCCTGCTTTATGTTTATATTGAAAGGGAGGGATGGGGAGGGGAGGGAAGGGAAGGAGAGGGGAGAGAGATCTTACTCATATGAGTTGTTTAAAATACTAATTGTTGGTAAAATTAATATATTGGAGGCAAATTTAGTAATTTGCAATAATATTTTAACATTAATTATTTAAAGTTAATTAATATTTTTCATTGTCAAGTGCGTTAATTATATTGGGTGTATTCATTTATTGAGATTAAATACAAACAAACTTATCTTAAGTATAATTACGTGAATTTAAAATGCATATGTAATAATAAATTAAGATTACATTTATTTTGAGTAATGAATTTAGAATAGAGATGAAAGAAGACTGATTTCGTGCGAAACTTGTTATTTGAGTGTTAGTTATGCGCTATGTTTAGCTCAACTTTAAGATGCTTTAAGAGGCTTTTTCCATGATAGGTATAGTCTCGTTAGGCTTAACTTCATATTTAGAATATGAGCGCATATTATGATATTTATATAAAAATTATTTAATACAATTAAAGCTTGATTTATGATAACAAATTGATTGTTGATATGAATAGATCCGTTAAGTTGGCTTAACTTAAGTGTTTCGATGATTCTCTAAAGTGTTGAAATCATACGAAATCGTTAGCACTGTATTACATTGTCTCTCTCTCACACACACATATAGTCTGTTGGCATTGATTTTATATTGTTCATTGATTAAACCACGAGTATATTGATAGTGATGTCTGTGTGCACAATATCTTACAATTTTGTAATTTTCTCAATCTTATCTTATTGGCAAGAAATTATGAGAACGGAAGCAGAGACTGACTGTAGTGCTAACCGAAAACAGGCACACCTGTCAAACCAATAAGCATGCCTTTCCAAAAAACAAAATCTGCTAAAAATAAAACCAGACTTTATTCGGTGTTATAAAAATTGTTAAATTGGGGTTAAAAAAATTGTTTATAAAAGGTTGTTCGAGATTAAATTGCTGGCACTTTAATATTTAATATGACTTAAGTAGCCTTGTATTGAGTGGTCATCTCATAAATATTTTTACCGCAATAGCATTCAATATTCGGGGTATACGTGAAGCTAACGTTATGAATGTTTTCCAGATAAAAATATGCTTTCAAAAAAAACATTGATGAATAAAAAATAACTTACTCTATATTTGCAACTATAAAACACATAAGAATCGCACCTAAATTTTTATCACAGAATTTGAATTTTACATTACAATTTTTACGACATTATTGTGAATTTTTTATGAAACCACATATATATAAACGACGAATTTACTGGTTTAATAAATAATTTATGTTTTAAACATATTTTTCATTTGTTATTTAAATTTTACAATTTATATTTATACTCTATTTAACTTATAAATTGTTTATCTAACATTTGCTTAACATTAAATGCAGTGACTTTAGATCAATTTAATTTAATTTAACTTACACTACGTTTTGCTTAATTATATTGATTTTACAAAAAAAAACCAATACGTTTATAAATGATAGTTAACTTTTATTTTGTATCTTGAATTTCATTAAACTAATCAAAATGAGAAGGCAATACTATTACAATGTATTTGTATTAATTTAGTACTGGCCTAAAGTAATAAAGAAACTTCTCTATAGAATATTTTGAATAACTTAGCTTAAGAAATATTCTGTTATGTTGTATTTATACAGTATAAATGAATTGTGAACCAATGAAGAAATGCACAAATTCCCACAATGGTATTAATTGGCATTTGTTAGCTTATATCGATTGTTAGTTGATATTGTGATTACATATGCGTCAAATACATTATTTGACTATAGTTAAATTATTTTTGAGATTTAATAAAAATATACAAATTTATCAATTATAAATTTAATAATTAATTTAATTAATGTTAACTATAATTAATATTTGCTATGAGTTTTTATTTATTATGAATTTTCACGACACATAAAATTAAAATAGAGATTTATAAACAAATTTTAATTTTAATAGATAATGATAAAACCAGAAAGTTTCGAAGTTAACAAATGGAAAATTATAATAAATAATTGGTATTATTCAAGTTTTTTTAAGATTTAAAGTTTTAAATCAATTACTTGCTTCTCATCGGGAAATATTTATTTTATATATGGTCTAAATATTAAAATTCAAATATAAAATCCGATATCAACACGTTTCAACTTTATATGTTCCAATATTTTCTTAAATCGAAATATATCACAGATTTTAAGCTATTTACTCAAAGATTTGAGAAAACATTTAATATCAGTATTTACACTACTATGGTATTTATTGAAATTCAAATATACTTTAAAAATGCTTTTTAAAAATTAAAATAAACTTTTAATGCTATTAAAAAAAAAATTAAAAATTGTATAGAGTATTTTGTATCGCATAGTTCTTACTAAATAAAAAGTTTTAAAAATAATCTTAGATTTTAATTAATTCTGGCGAAACTATTTTATATATGTATTAAAGCACAAACATTTATTTTATTCTAAGCTATAAAAATTTACTACTGTAAAATATATTGTTTTACACGTTTTGAACTAAGAAATCAATTTCACACACCATTAAATGAAATCGTTATTTTAATAAATGCTTTCCAATAAAAAGCAAAAATATTTTTGTTTTAGTTTCTTTGATTTGTAGTTCAAACATTTACTGAGCATTCGAACAGAGTATGCAGGAATCTATAACCGAAAATGCCATGTTTTATAATTTATAATTTATGTTTATTTTTAACCATAGATAAATTAATTAAAATACAAATTAAACCTTAACTTTTAACCATTTTATAACGATGGAATAATTTCGAATGAGAATAAACACCTATGATTTTATGGTAGCAATAAAAATACAATGCTTAATGTTATAATAAAATATTTTATTTGTGTAAATTATATTTTCACGAAAATCCAATAATTTTTTAATTAAATCTAAGTGTGCTCTGAAAATACTAAAACAATAACTTTTAGTCTTAATGCTTGGTCGACAACAATAATCATAATTATTGCAGTCTTGACAGAATAATTAGAATATTTAATTTATAGAGAAATACACAGAAATATTCCACACTAAACATGAATATACTCTAATAATAGTGATATCAACAAAAAAAACGAAGACTTCTTTTATTTAAAGGATAAATATTATTCTAATATATTTGGAAAGAGTGCGTTGAATTCAGTAATGTTAGTAAAGTAAATAACAGGCTCATAAAATAAACTAAACTCTTATAAATTAATCACTAATGCTAAGCAAAAACTAAGGCCATCCACAGGCAAAACTTATTTTAATTTCTTGTTTCTGCCAACACATCTTCTATTGATTCTTGACAAATACAATTCCAGCCATAAAAATGTTTATGAAAATAATTGTAATCATAGGCTTTATTGCGGAGGACTTCAAATAGAGTGGAGTGAAAAGTGACGTAACGAATGAGCAGAATATTCCGAATGCGAGCCTTATATCCAATAGTATGTGTTCTAACTTTTTAGACGCGAACGACTCGATAACTGCTAACTTTCCTATAGTTAACCAAATCTTTGAGATATATTCAAAAAGACTAAGTCTATATTGGTCTGTGTTCTAATTTGAAATTATTATATAAAACCATAGTTAAAACTATTTTTGTCGACTAATTTGTTTTGTAAGTTTGTTCATTTTAGAAAACTATCAAATTCGACTCTCATATTTGCAATTATAAATTATTCAATCTGTAAGTGTGGCTTAATTGTAAATTAATCTATGAAACATTTATTAATTTAAAGATAATTTTAAAAATTTTATACGTTTTAATTTTAAACTTTATATTATAAATACTTTATATTATATATTTACCAATTTATTGTTGAATTTAATTTTTATAATATCTTAATAAAAGAAATTTTATTTTTAAAATCTTAAAATATAAATGCTTTTGACAAAATTTTAACATATAATTTGATTTTTAAAAGGGCTAATAAGTATTAAAATTTTATAAATCATATTTAAATCTCTATCATTTTGATAATAGTTATTTTGATCTGAATATTATGATATTTATTTAAAAGAAATTTTGTCAAAATATTTATAAATAAATATTAAACAATATTTAGCATATAATCTTCAATATCAATGAATCTTAATATATAAATTCATAAAAATAAAAGTAAAAGAAAAACTTTATTTTGCTGTTTTAAAGTTGAGTTACATGAATATTTAAGTTAAAGTTAAGCGTATTAGTGAGGGCTTAAGTAACTCACAAATAGTAAAAATAATTTTAAAATATGCTCATTTGCATACTCATAGTTGTTTTTAATTACAGATAATAATTGTATTTAAAATTATAAATGCTAACTTTATAATACTGTATAAAAGTTTTAATTAATTTGTCATATATTTGGGAAAAATATTTTAAGTTTCTGTTAACCTATATTCAAATATTTAGATTTTGAACGCTTTTAGTTTATTTTCTGTTAAATTTTATAAGTATTTAATTATATTCAAAATTTGATTAATAATTTTAAAAAATAATATCCTTAATTAAAAGATCTTTTACCAAATTGTTGGAATGATTAAATGTTAATATGTTAAGTATATTATCAAAATTACAACATATAAAAGTATGCTTTTTAAATTTAAAACTAGACGTGACATGTAATGCAGGGAGAATTTTCTTTGGTGTAATACAAGCGATTGCTTTGCCGCACGTTTTAACTTCTTTTATTTAATTGTTAGATTGTTATTTTTATAGATTTTATATAAAACAAGTATGAGCATCCAAATGAGCTTATTTTATTATTATTTTTATTATTCGTTGGTTACATAAGCGTTCACTATGTTCGGGCTTTATGTATCTTATGTATTCCTTTGTTAATAAAGAGAATAACTTATATTTATAAATAATGTCCAACTTTTTCAAGTTAAAACACTATTTAAACAACTTTCCCTTTCTTAATAAAGAGATTTGGACAAGTAAGTGTCATTAAATTGGGCCAACTATAGGTTCCTTCGCTACATCGGGGGGGGGGGGGACATACACACATCTCAAATCCATAAGCTTTCTTTTGCCAAACACAAAATAAGCTAAAAATTTTAAAATATTATTAAACTATCTCTAACAATACTTTACTATTAGATTATTATAAATATACTCATGGCAGCTAAAATTGTACAACTTCTCTAACTTAAAAGACATCTATGGCAGTAAAAATATGTACCAAAATGTCCTGTTTTGGCGGCCCTTCCCTTCCCTTCCTCTTTCGAAGGGCTGTGATGTATTATATAAGGGAGAAAATTCATTTGTTTGAAATTGGTTTTAATATCTTAGATTATAATACTTTTTGAATTACCTTATAGCGTATATTTTCTGTATATTCGAAAGATTCATTTTCTGCAAAATTACTCATTCATTATATCAGAAATAGTTAGCATTAACACATTAATAATAAATAATAATAATAATTAAAAACACTTTATTTATTTTGAGGATTAAGTTCTCACAAACTTTATGATAACAAATATTTATTTTAATAAACTAGAAAAGTTAATGTAAATTAACAAAATAAATCTGTCTCCGCATTGTTATTTAAGGTGTCCAACTGAACATAACTAAAATTTATGATTTTTTACTTTAAAATAGATATTTATATTATGAAAAGTTTTTTTTAAAAATTATCTCGAAGTACAATATATGACATTTCAAAGAATAATTTGCTTTATCCGAAATTTCGAATTTGATTTTTATATAAAATAACTTTGAATCGATATAATAAAATATAGATTAACAATTGTATACAACATTTGTTTAGAAACGGTGTCAAAAAATTGTTGCCGCAATAAGTTATGTAAAATAGACAAACATTATTTACTTTGCAAAAAGCAATAAAATTATAGTAATGTATTGCAGTTATTTTTCATTATCTATATTAAATATTTTATTAATGTTATTACAATAAAGTCGTTCAATGTTAAAATACTCTTATTGTTGTTTCGCTTCTACGGAGCAAAATAAATATGTCAATCTTAAGACATCTTTTTAATGTTAAGAGTGTCACTTCAATGGTAAACATGTATTTGATGACCATTTATAATTAATTTAAAGTCAGTCATTAAATGTCACATAAAACTTTATTAGAAATAGCTATAATAAAACAATAAAAATTATTATTGACAATAATAAATATTCTTCTAATAAAATTCAACTAATTATCTTAATTTTTTATTGCAGTTATTTAATTGAAATACTGTAAAGTGTCATTTAAAATATAGAATTAAACTTTTAAGATTAAAATCTATACAAAAAAAACAATATTTGTAAAATAAAATTCATTGTGTTTTCTTTCATTATTTGTTGGTTCAAATCACATAAAGCGAGAACGAAGTGAGCGCTTGCATAAAATATGTATATTCTAATTTAAATCTATATACGCTTAGATATTGAAAATAGTGTTAAATCGGCTCATTTATGTTGTAATTCTTGTTGAGTTTAATTTGCATATTTTAAAAGTTTAATTTTAAAAATGTTTAAAAGTAAATGATACAGTAATTACTTTACATACGAGTTATAATGAAAATCTCATTTAAATTAAAGCATTTTTCACATCTAAATTTAAATACAACTTATTAAAGAACACCAAATTTTATGATTGTTAGCTATAATTAGGTTAAAAAAAACTATACAATATTTGAATATCGTAAATAAATTACATCCTCGAAACCAAAATAAATCATCATTGTTTCTGCCTCTTTGTTAAATTAGATCAAACTTCAAATTTTAACTTTCAGATTCAATTTTAACTCATTAACATTTTTCATGATTTAAATTTATGAAATTTAAATTACATTAAAAACATTTTCGTTCCGACACGCATCTGAATTAATTTAATAAACTGACGAAATGATAAAAGTCAAGATTATATTTATTCTTTAAGCCATATAAGAATTTCGTACTTTTTATTCTTTAGTCGCACAACAAATTAGATTACCGTTCGGTAAAATATATGTAACGTTTCGGATGCTATTCAGCTCTTCTTCTTCTACTTCTGTTTGACAAGTGTCCGCTACTTTAAGGCATTTGGTTAAGGGTTTTGTATAAACAAAAAAATTTAGAGAATTTTACAGTCGTATTCAAATTACAAGTTCAAAATTTTTGAGGCAAACTTTTTTAAATGTCTGTCTTTGTTAAGCCTCAGAAAATCCTCGGTAAACCTCAAATTAACCATAAATAAGTTTGCAAAATAAATAAACCGAATGACAGTTAGTAATAGTTTTTATTTATTAATATATGTTTTGTTCTTCAATTGAATTGATTTGTAATTTGTTTTTGCTCAGAGGTTTAATTGCGATTTGCAGTTTCAATAATTCAATAATAATGTAATTGACTTTATTAAATATATAATAAATATTGTTTAGCAATATTGTCTGGCGATTGATAAAAATTGTCGAGACTAAAGCAAAAAACTGATTTTGGATTTGGATTTTTTTGATATATTTAATTTATTGTACAATAATAAACGGTGTTTATTTTCGATGCTAGAATTGATGGTACACTCAAATAGTAATTACTAATTACAATGTCAAATGATGATAATGCTCATTTTTAGCTTATTAGCTTATTTTGTGGCAAAAGCAAGCTTATAGATATGAGATGTCTGTCTGTCCGTCTGTCCCTCCATCGATGAAGGGAAAGAACTGATAGTGGACCAAATTTAATGCCACTTACATAGTGTTTTAACTTGTCTAAATCTCTTTATTAACAAAGGGAAAATTGTTAAATAATTTTAATC
>JAQIYA010000088.1:0-31325 GCA_034699355.1 Microtritia minima | reverse complement strand
TGGATTCATTAAACAATTACTGAAAAGATCTAAAGTAACAACAATTGAAGGACTCTGGAAACAAGAAAAAAAAGTGTGGTCCTCTATTTCTGCAATAACTTTGGCATTTTTAAAGATAATCACATGAAATTTCAATCAAATACTTTCAATAGTATATACATTCGAATGGTACTCTAATCAATCGAATCGCTGCACGCGTTCTAAAGTTATTTGAATTTGAATTTGTTTCAATAAATTTGAAATATCCTGTATATTTTAATTTGTAAATTACTAAAATTAAGTTAACTTCTTATCTCAAACACTTATTATTTGTGGACAATATTAAGCATTTGTTCATAACATGTTCATAACATCGGTGATTTATAATAACCTACACGAACTGTATAATATTTAATAACTTACTTTTTAATTATATAGATATTTTATAACATCAGAATATAAGTTCAATTAAATTTAATCATTTTTATTACAGCTAAAAATAATTTAAATATATATTGTATTACTAACTTATAGTTATTGTTAAATTATAATCAAGAAAATAATAAATTGATAAGACAAAGCCAGTCATTTATCAATTTTATTAAACTTGTTAGAAGGTATATATATATTTTTATGACGTATAATATATTTATTTATTAATGTTATTTACAATTATTTAATTACAATTAACTTTAACAATCAATAAATTAATGTTGGTTTTTACTCTTTATAAATAGATTTTTATTGTTTGATATCAATATTTAATATTCAAATCAATCATTTAAATCCTTATGTGTAAAAATAATAATAATAATTAACTGTATACACAATATTATATTAACATTTAATTCAAATTTTGTGGTAAAAATACACTGTAATTAAAACTTGTTTACTGTACAATGACTTATAAGAAGCTTAAGATAATTTCCAAATAAAAAATGATTTTTATTTTTGTTTTATTATTATATTTTTTGGAATAAATTAAAGTATAAATCCATTACAAGTTGTATTGTTTTCCCTAGTTTTTCGCTGCCGAAGGCATTTAACGGTCCGCTTGAGCCCAACAATTTGCTTTCACAGGCAACGCGTTTATTTGAAAATGAGATTATAGGTGCGACATCATTAGCGATCCATAAAGATTACATATATGCGGGAACTGCTGGCGGTTCAGTATATCGCGGCAATTTGCGCACAGGAAATGCTACCAGAATTGCCAAAATATCTAATGAGTTGTGCGAAACTAAACCATGGGATTCATCACTTTGTGGGCGCACTTTAGGAGTTAGAGTAGACTCATCAGGAACTCTCTATTACGTGGACGCCTATCTGGGTCTACATCTCGTAGAGTTCATTGATAATCAGGTTAAGCTCACAAGACTGCTCAGTCTTGAAGATGTGGGCGGAAAATATATGGTAAATTATTAACTAATAAATGTTGCGTAACGATACTTAATTGTCGTACAATTAATTGTATTACAATCTAACACTTACTTAAGGGTCATTTGGTGATTGACGAGGGAGTGGGTTCTGCCGGCGGTCACGTAATCTATGTGACCGTTGCGAGCGCTAAAAGGGATTTGACTCAATGGACAGCGATGTTGATCGAACCCGACCGAACGGGGTTTGTCGTCAAATACGATGCCGACACTGGCGTCTCGCAAATCATTTGGGATAAGCTTTGGTATCCCGCAAGCATTGAACTGACCGATGATCGACAATCACTTCTCGTCCCTGAATTTGCTGCTAAACGAGTTTTAAAACACTATATCAAAGGTTATTTTAGTTATTACTTTTGCTTTGCTATTTTACCTGTTTATATAGAAATTCAAAATTATTTAGATTTTAGAAATCAATTACAAGATGCATATAAGTAATAGAGAAATGTTTTTTTATTTTATATTTTAATTTATTTCATAAATTAAAAGCGTTAGCATTTAATTAATAGAGAATTACTAGAAAGCAAAATAAGTAAATTAAAACCAAATTAGTCTAATATTTTGAAACATTTATATAGGAATAATTCAATTATTATAAAGTTTAATAAATTAATTATCATTTAAATTTAATTATTTCATATTAGAAAATGTTTTGCAAAATTTTATCTCTATTATTAATATCGGAAAGAAATTAAAAATGTTTTATTTTTTATGAAATTCTATTGTCATAAGAAAACTAAACCACTTCCTGTTTTTTGCTTAATGCTAACTTTAATTAATTATACTTTTATTATCAGCAAATGCACACATTAAAAGCTTTTGTTAATGATAATATCTAAATAATTAAAGTGATTGTTTTTAATTATAATTTAATAATTAATTTTAGGGCCGAAAAAGGGAACAACCGAGATATGGGCTGAGAATCTTCCGGGAGATGTCGATCACTTAATAAGGAGTGACGACAAATCGAGAGAAACTTATTGGATGCCAATTGTAAACGCAAGAAACGAAAGCAGCGCTAATTTGCTCGACTGGATGAGTGACAAGCCGTACTTAAGACAGGATATTCTTAATCTCTACTCAAAATTAGGGAATACTATTGAAAATTTAGGCCAACAATACAATAATGAACGCTTAGAGAAGTTAGGATTTAATATGAAAAATGGTTATCAATTTTACTCGCAAAACATCGCTAATAATTACGGATTAATACTTGAAATGGATGCGAACGGCAATATAATTGGTTCGATTCATTCAACTGACGGAACCAACGCTTTTATTTCTGAAGCAGTTGAAGGTCCGAGCGATAGTCCATCAGAACGAATTCTTTATATCGGATCCTTCGGCTATCCCTATATCTTGAAACTTAGTGTCAAAAGACCTATATATGATTTGCCAATATTCAACACTTTAAGAAGCGAAGAGGCAAACATAGATCCTCATCAGAGGCTTCACTATCATTCTTACTCCAAACCACTAACTTTGGAAGATTTAAGAATTGTTAATATTCCCAGTCATTACAAATCGTGGAGATCTAATTGAGTTATTTTATTTACTCGATGTCATTTTATTTAGTCTATTTTATCTTTAGTTAGATTAAATATATATTTGGATAATTTTATATATATTTAAACTTTATATATATTTAAACTTTATATATATTTTATATATAAGAAATGTAAAATTTAATTTTATGGTATTATATTAAAAATATAATATACATCTTTTAAATATAAAAATACATAGTACAGAAATAATATAAAGTAATATAACTTATAAAGATATAACTTAAATAACACCACGACAAGCGGTGTTATATCACCGCTTGTCGGCATATTTAGAAACTTATGACGATATTTGTATTTTAAATAAAATTTAAGTATAAATGAAATTTTAAAAACATTGCAAATTCATAATTTACACTAATTGAAAATGCAAAAGTATTAAAGTATTTGTAAAAAATCATTATAAATCACTATTTATTTCAAACAATAATCGTGATTACAGATATACTAAGTATTATACAATTATATCGTATGTATATGTGTCTATTTTGTTATCTTATCTTTACTATAATTCTTAAGCTTATTGATTATACATTATAAATTAAAGACTGAATTCACATTTAGATTTAACAGATCAAATTTTTTAAAGCATAATACTTGTGACTAACGTTAACCAATATCTTGTTATTTTACACATTTTAGAAAAGTATCAATAATTAAAACATGAATCTATAGATAATAGATTTTCAGATTAAATATATAAATAAAGCTCTATTTATTTTGCTCAGAATTTAAAGAATTGTTTTGTTTGTTCCAAAAATCTGTTATCAAATCATTGGACGACTCATTGCGCAACATATCCTTGTTTTGGCCATTTTTCATATGATTGCGAATAAATTCGGCCACAATTTTTTCGAGTTGATTGCAACTGTAAAATTGGGTGAACGTATATAATTCGACGCAATTTTCAACAGTGATCCGAGCGGAGAGAAATTCGGTGCAGATATTGATTATGCTAACGATGTTATACCTGTCGGCAACAACTATCACGTCCTGCACATTATCTTCCGTCACCTCAACCATTCCAGTGTAGGCATAATTGATAATTAAAGCTAAGATGCGTTTCGGGATGTCATTCATGATGAGACGATAAAAGCCATTTTCAAAACGCGACGAGCGGTGAAATACTTTTTGAAAGTAAGGGCTTATGCATAGCATTACGATTCGGTGCGCCTCTAACTCGCAATCACTTCCGACGACTATTAAATCGGGTCTCGCGTTAATCAATGAGCAATCTTTCAAAACTGGTGGATAAGGCATTCGAAACAATCTATAAATTTCTTAAATAAATGCGAATTTTGTTGGGGTTTACTTTCTTAAATATTCTTCCTTGTATTATCTCGTTTCGGCCAATAGTCCTAATGGTTCATCATTTGGCCTTATCGGCGAACTTATGTTTTGATATTTTTTTTTAAATTTTATAATTTTATTTATTTTAATATTTTTTTTTATTGTTGCAAATATTTATGTGGAACATGTTCTGACATAAATGTCAAATTTTAAATAATGATATTTTTATTATTTAAATATTAATTTATTTAATTTACTAGCCTTCATCATGGCTTCGCCCCTAATTTATAAAATATAATATCTCTCTCTTTGTCGCTCCTCTCTCTCCGTCTTCTTTCTTTCTTTCTTTCTTTATTCACTAGAAATTGTTGATTATAAATGAAAGTTGATTATATGCGCTGTTGATTTAAGTTTATTTTAAAGATTAGACAAAATATTAGATAGCATGCTATCAATAATCATGAAAACTTGCAATTTTAAAATGTTTTGCTGTTTCAAAATATATATTTTTGTAATTTCCTTATATTTAACTATTGCTATTTAATTATTCTATTCTTATTTAACAAAAAAAAAATCAAATCTAAATATCTGTATTAAAAGTATTATTTTAGTATTTTTATTATTATTTGAGTAAATGATTATTATTAAATTACGCGCACATTAATAATTGATTTATTTATTGTATATGTTAATTGATTCTTATTAATGACATACAGTATAAAATACAGAATAAAATCGTTATTAACTTAAACGTATTGTTGTTTTCTTTCGATTATGCTTAAGCGTGCAATAATGAACATTAATTTTTAATAAAGATTTGATTTGAATTAATAGGATATAAGCGTTTGAAATTCAATTTTAAATCATTTTCAGATATTTCTAAACTCTAAGATCAGTGGACTTTAAAGTTAATTGGGATTTCAATATGACTTTACCTCTTGTATCTTTTGGAGTAATCGGTAATAAAAATAAAATATATAAGTATTTCTAGATTTCGTAATATAATTTAATAAAATATTCATCATAAATGTATAGCATTGTTGACACTTCTGTCAAAACAAGTGATTAACGCAAAGAATGTGACCATTTGTGAGGCATTGGAAAGAAATGATAGCTCGATTGACTATGGATTGACGTATTATAACACAAACAAAAAGAGTTACCGATACTGTATATTTGTCAGCAATGAATTTTGGGATCTAAATGTTAATGCGATCGATAGCTCTGTAAACGGAGTTTTTGGCATTTATAACAGTTCCGGGAGTCAAGCAATTGGTCTCACTTATGACGACGCGAATCAAATCAAATTCACAATCATTAACAATAGCATTGAGTGCAGTCTCATTTCATTTGATGTGTGATATAATTATCTTAATAATTAAATTGTTTTATAAATTTTATAATAATTTGTTCGCAATTGTTTTAATTTAGGGAAATGCGTTCAAATATCTGCGAGTAAGGAATTATACGGTAAAGTTTATTCGAAGACTTGGATATAAATTTTGTGATTTCAATCCGTTGTTGGCATTCATTCCGTCTTCGTTTCGATCAAACTCTAAGAATTACAATACTGTTATATTCGTTGAGCAGAATCGAGTGAACGACACATTCAAAAGGCGTTATAAAGTAATGAGATTTGAATACAAATACAATATCGATATAACGCATGGTTTCGATATCATTGAAGACAAGTCTGCAGTGATTCCGAAATTCTTGAATGCTTTACCAAATGATTACGAAATAAAAGGAGTTTTAGACCACACAAGTGTTAACAATGAGCACAATATTATTCTATTGATTAATGACAATGGAATTCCGAAGTATTGCGTGACTCCTGAAGAGACACTTTCAATACAGGTATTAATTAATATTAATTATTCGAAATGTTTAATAAAAAGTAAACAATTTTATTAAATTTTTAATTCACTTTAAGTGTCAAAATAAAAACAATTTCAAAACATATGTTGACTGCGAGTTGAATTCCATATCAAAATTCTTTAACGCGGAATCAAATTCTACGACTACTGAAAGCAAATCGAAAGGAAACTCGAATATTGTGCTGATTGTGGCGATCGTTATCGTTATTGTTGTTGTGCTCGTAATCTTGTGTTTGTGTTGCTATTGTTATGACACCACCCCTTCAGCCCCTGTTGTGGCGAATCAATTGAGAACATCAAACACTCCGAACACAAACACCGCTATCATATCGAATACAACGTCCGCTACTCGTTGTTCTTCGCTATTAATTGAAAGCAACAACAATTCAAGTATGATTTCAAGCCATTCGACTGCCAATACGAAAAGTAGATCGAATTTGTTTATCGGATCGAAATCTTTGTTGGCTTCAAAAAAATGATTAATATGTTCATTAAATTATTTGTTTGTATTGAATTTCCAAATTTATTAAAATTGTTGTGAATTATTTAATAATAAATCCAAATTTTTCTTGATTATCAATGTGTGGCTTCATCTGAAAGTTTAAATATTTATATACAATTATTAAATTAAAGATTTAATATTTTATAATATAGTGTTATTTTGGTGCTGACGCTCACAAACAGGTACGGCTTACAGGTTTCTTATGGTTCAATGAAAATTAGTAGCTTATGATTTGAAAGTAAATTTTTAATTTGTCCTAAAAAATAAAAGTATTTGTCATAATAGTAAGAAATAAATATTGTAACGTAAAGAAAAAGTATTAATTTATATAAATTTGATAAAAATGAGAAATTCAATTATCAAGTACTATCAAATAATAATATCATATTAATAATAAAATAACTAACTATATGTATAAACTAGTGTTTTTAGACCGTTTCAACAAACGGGCAAACAAATGCTCATACACTTGTATATATACAGTATAATTATTGAATTTTGTGGTGTAAAATTTATTTAAACAGTAATGTAAAATACAAATTAAATTTTAGGGACAAAATTTTGTGGTTTTACTTAGGTTTAGTGAGTATATATATATATAATTATGTCATATATTTATGATATTGACATAAATCATAAATATATATATATATATTAATTTCTTATTACTACTTATTATTAAAAAAAATTCTATTTCTAATATTATGAACAAAGTATGGAAATTTACTTCCAATATTGTCATTTAGTTGACAACACGAAGTAAACACATGGAAACGAAATATTCCATAAATAATAAGAAACGGAGATTTTGGAAAATCTAAAATTAGATGTACGGTACGAGTGTAAGACTATAACACTTACTGTAAGACAAATCTACTCTTACACGGACTCTAACTCTAAAGTTTATGAAGTTCAATACTATATGAGCTTCACTTTTATTAATATATCATAACTTCAAAGTTCAGCAAAATTTATAAAAAGGAAAGTTTAGTTATTGCAATCGTTAATTGAATTGAATTGAATTGATCATTAAAAAATTGATTTTAAAATAATAAGTTACGAAATTTATTAAAAGCAAATCATTTTATAAAATGAAGTTTGCCATAGTAATATTTATTTTAATAATAATCAGCAATGGTTTGGTTTGCTTTGATTTACTCGATGCGTTTAATAATTTTGCCAATAAAATTGCCGCTCGTTTGGATCGCTTTCGCAGTCCTGAGACATCAGAAGGAAAGTGTATCTTAGAAAACATCAAACCAATGGCTAACATATCTGTCGCTCATATGTTTGGCAAGTGGTATATTGTGTTGAAGAGCAATCTTACCGATTATGACGACCATTTCAAATGTCCATCGCTATACATCTCGTCCGACGGCTCCGACACTTTGAAGTTTAATGAGACCGAAGTCAATAACAAGTATATACGCGAACGTTTATTAATTAAATTATTCATTAACTAATGCTTAAATTTTTTATTTAATAGCGATTATTCAATAGTAAATAATATTCAAAGCGCTAAATTTAATAGCAATAAAGGAGAAATAATGGGTTTGAATTTTAGTAAGTTTTGATAATTTATGAATTTATTTTCTAAAATTAAATACATAAATCATTAATTGCATTACAAATCAATTTACAATTTTTTAGATAAAACAGAGATTACATTTCAGTTGATTGGTTTGGACAGTGATAGTAAAACTGGGTTTTTGATATTGTATGGCTGTTACGACACTCTACTGAATAATAACACATATCGAACTGAAAAGATGATAGTTTTGTCGCGAAGAAACAAAATTTCACTGAAAGGAGTGCTCGTCTTCCACAAAGTTCTCATCACAAATAAAATATATTTAAGAGCCAGACTTTATAAACCCGAACAAAGTAATTGCTCAAAAATCGTTAATCGTTAATCGTTATGAGAAATACCAATTAATAAACTTAAGCAAACTTAAGTAATATATATTTTGGGAATTATAATTTTATAACTAATTTGATAATAATATATTAAATGTTTTGAAAAGTTTTATCAATTGATTTACTTTGTATACTAACAACTAAAAACTAATTCATATTTAATAAACAGTATAATTTTCGTAAATATAGTTTGCGATTAAATGGTTTAATAATTATTTTAATTTATAAACAAAATTATCTGTTTATCTCTTGAAACGAATAACATCGTATGATAATAAAATTGAAAACATCCGCAAATATTAAGAAAGTGCATCGCGTTTTCATTTGTTTATAATATAAATGTTGATTATATTTTAATTCATTTCCACAATAATAGAAAAGTAAGTGACTATTGCTGTACAAATCTGGAAAATGTAAAAATAATGATTATTTTTTAAAAATTCTAATTATGAAATATTTATTTATTATTTTAAAAATATTTTTAAAAAATACAATTTCTTTATTATTATTATTTAAAATACTCACACTCGAAATAACTCCACCAGTTATAACAAAAGTATCCAAAATTGTTAAACCAATGGCAGTTCCAGATAATCTTTGCAAAAATAGAGTCACCTAAATTTAAGAGTTTATTACATTATACATTTATTATTTTTATAAAGAATTTCTAACTTAATATTACTTAATTAATAAGAATATAATTATAAAATATATTTAAGATATTAGCCGTAAAATTTTTAATAACGGTAATGGAATGGTAAAAAAATATTATTAATAGTAAATAATTCGCATAAACCTGTAACTGAATGTCTTCAGGCAATGAGATCTTTCCAACGCCGTGAACGACATGATAAGGTTTGTGTGCCATAGTTGTGATCTTGGATGAGGACAATGAAATTAATATTATCTGAAGAGCATCAGCTAATACAAGCACCGCAACCACGAGCTTCACCTAGTTTTTCAAATATTATTATTAATATTTTAGTAATTGAAGTAAACAATTATTTATGAATAATAAATTAGTTAATTATTATTGAAAATCTCATTATTATTGTATTCTATTTAAAGCTTATTTGTAAACTAAAGCCTAAACCAGATTTGGCGAGAGTGTGTCTCTTTCTTAACTAAAATTCATAACAAACTGAATTACAATAAGCAGTTTCTATTTATAAAATAAGGTTCCAAAATAAAATAAATGAATATTTAAAAACTAACTGAAGACGGATTAGTAGAGAAGACTAATTGATAGATAAGAAAGCAAATGTGAGGTCCAAATACAATGTAGAAAATAAATAAGTAATTTTTTAAATATCGATTTCCTTCAATAATCATATCGCAAACGATATAGTGTTTAGTGAGTAATCGCGATAAGATCCACGGGTCTGCCGGTTGAGAGCCTCTAATTGTGTGCTCGAGATCTTTGTTGGTTTCTTTGAAACGAATCACAATTGCTTTGCAAATGAGGTGGTGATGAAACAAAGTGCTTAAATTGACAATCGATGAGATCGCGCACCAAATCACTTGAATTACTGACCAAATTATATATATTAGAAGCGAATTGTCTAACATATGAAAATGTTTGTATCCGCCGTATGCGTTCACCATAACAATCAATAGGACATTAAACATAACACCAAATTTCAATATTTTCACGCATAAAATTCTTCTTTTAACGATTTCATGCAATATGTCATCATTAGTCGATCTAAAGCTCGCCTTTTGCCAACAACTCTCAAACTTTAATAACCAATCTCTGGGCAGTTCTTTATTCCTTTAATTAAATTATATTAAATTAAGCAAATATTATTAAAACATGTTACTATAAGTTTTTTCATAATTTTCATTTTTATAAAAACAATGCTAAACGAAATTAAGTGTCTCATTGTGTAGCGATTTTTTATTGTTTAGAAATAGTGCGACAATTAAAAAGATTGCCATTTTTGAGCACACTTTAAGTTATTGTTTAACAGACTCGAACTATTAATTATTTTATAGAGTTTTGACAAAATGTATGTCCGAGCCTGAGTTGGGTGTATATAGAGTCAGATCATCTCAATTTTTGAGTTTTGTGTCTGAGTTTGAGATTCTGACTCTAAAAGACTGATTTTGTCGAATTCTACTTAACTCTTATTACAAGACTTACCTTTCATAATACCTTTCAAATTCTTATTCATATGAATGCAAATTAAGAAAAAATTATTAAATATACCGTGTAATCATTGTGTACATTAAAGCGGCATGAATTCCCCAACTTATTAGATACGAGTTATAATAAAGTCGATTAATAGCAGAGCCATAAAACGAAGCCAAGTCTCCAAATGGCAAAAGCATTTCAATATTATCACTCAAAGCAATTTCACACCAAAGCACTCTTAAAACAAATAGCCATAAAATTAAATTAATACTCCCAACGAGTAGAGATCTTTTAAAAGATGGCTTAAAATTACTATCAATCACAAGACCAGAATATAAGTTTTGGGCCAAATTTTCCATCTTTTCTAATTCGCTGACCAGAGATACGCTGTTCCAAATTTTTGGCATATCGTTAACATTTGTTTGTGGCGTTGATATTTCAGACATGATTTTAAAGATGTTCATTGAAATACTAACTCAATGAATTCTATCTATCACTTATAATTTTAAGTAATAGATAATTGAATTTTTAAAATATTAATTTTTTATTTAAAAAATATATTCTTCATGAACTCCAAATGTTTTATTAATGATTTTATTACAATACTATACAATATTATTACAATTATTACAATATTATACAATACTATAGTTTCATTATAGAGTAAAAGTTAAATAAATGATTATTTATTTCTATTTATTTTTTATTGGAAAGAATTTAATGCAGATTCAGAATGTCTACGCATTGTAAAAGGTTATTGAATATTACCAAAAGATTTATTATTTATTTATATTTTAATGAATAAAATAAATTCGATTTATTTTTTATTTATAAAATATCATTAAAAATAAAATGATTTTTTAAAAAATAATTATATTTTGATCTTAAGTATATCCAATATCGCAATAACTACTAAATTATTTAAGTACTAAGTTATTAACGTTATTACTATTGCAATATGAAGGCATAAACAATAGAAAATCAAGTAATATATTGATATTAACTATTGATATAAGGCTTGTTTAATAGGGTAGAATCTCTTTACAAAAATATTTAAATAAAAAAGTAAACATTTTCCCATAAAGTATTTCTAAAATCGATATTGTGTCGCCCATGAAGTATTGGATTCAACCGAAAAAGTATATCTTAAGTGTTCTGTATGTCTCCGCGTGGTTCAAAGGGTTGTGCTCTACCTTTTACATGCTTAACATTGTTTTTTAAACTATTAGAGAACATAAATAAATAATTATTTAACTAATTAATATAATTTGATGCACAGAAATTTAATATTATATGAAAGCACTGGAATGTAATATTTTATTTAACGAAACTAAAACTGTATGTAGAATTTTTGTTAAATCTGTGTTGAATTTAAGAGAAGCACATAAATTACTGAATTGAATTATTAGAACTAAAGAAAATAGAAGTTTTCAATCTTAAATACTATTAATGTACAAATTTTTGCACTTATAATTATTGTATTGTTCTTTGCAAAATTTATTTACATGTATATAAAACTTTTATTTAATTAATAAAATAATGTATTTATATTGAAATTATAAATCTTTAAAAGCTTTTAACAAACAACATATTTTTATATTAATACTTTAAAACTGCATTTCTAGTGAATAGTATTCACAAATTATACAGATTATTTTTCGTTTTGTGCTAATATAGCACAACACATCTTTAACGATGCGACAAATAATAAAAAGAAATTCAAGGAAAATATGGCTATTAAATCTACTTTATATATTGCACTCTATTGTAGTATATATAATAATTAGACAAATTTCCAAAACAATTAGTTTTTAAAACATAAATGGATTTTCCCTTTTTATTTTAAATAATTTCCCAAAATTCAAATTTATTATAAGAAATAATGCACTTTATTAGTATTTAAGATACGTATTACAAAATTTATTATACATTACAAATAAGAAATAAAAATATTAGATAAAAGAAAATATTTTAGAATTAAGTTTGGAAATCAATTTACTACAAAACTAGACAAGTTTTACAATTTTTATTAAAACCTGAATTACTTTAAACTATAATTTACTATTAATTGAAGGCCATTTAAAGATTTTTTCTAAGCTTTTTGCTAAATTAATGTCTCCCTGAATTCTTCCAGAAGAAAATGCCTAATTAATTGTAAAGAATATAAAATTAAGTATGAATATTAAATAATAAATTATATTTAATATCAATCGCTTACATTCGTAATACTTAGCCCATTAAAAACTATTAAAGCGAAATCGGTGTCATCAACAGTAAAGAGCAATTTTTCAGGTAAATTCACTGAGATATTGATTCTACTAAATACACCACAATTTTCATTTATAGTGAAATCGAGTTCTATTTAGACAATATTTATTAATATTAAGTATTTAAACAAAATAAATTATCTTTTACTCCATTTTGACGCCGAATTTCCATTTTTAGTAATGTTGAAATAATAGACACCACCGGGTTCTTGACATAAATTCTTTTGTTTAACTAATCGTTGAATCATTTCGAAAACTGAAACTTCACTTTTGAGACCAGGAATCATTGGCTAATGAGAAATAAATATATTATAATATACATTGTATATGATAATTATTGATAATTATAGATATGCCAACAATATATATGAAAAATCTATAATTTAATAATTTTAATGTCTAAATTTGTTTGTAATTTAGGAAATAATAAATTTCAAAGTTCTTTATAGTGTAATATTTATCTATTTTAAAAATTCATAGAAATTAGACATAAACTATTGAATATTATTAAAAATTATCTAATTTGGTAAATGTTATTTCCAAATTTTTTTTATAGCTATATAAAGACAATTGTTATAATAGTTATTAATAATTTTCTTAAAGATTTCTATATTCTAGGATTGAGTTTACCTTATCCTCCAATAATTTCGTGATATAAGTTAATTCCGGAGCTTTTCCTTTATTCTTCACCGCATCACTCCAAACAGTATACAAATTATAGATGAGCAACATTTGTCCTTTAATGCGAACTTTACCAGATATAAATAGCTGTTCGATATAATTTATTAGAATTAATAATAAGAATTAATAATTATGAAATTATTTAATAAAAATATTTAAAAATTACTTTTTGAGGATTATAAGTGAAAGTCATTAACTTAAAGAAGTCTTCATCATCAACAGTTAAAATACAGTCAGCTTTATTGTTCTTCGGCTCTCCCGGATATACATTACTGCCTAATTCACTCTTAAAATCAATAGCTTGTGATCAAATAAAATTTTTAAAAATCAATAATAAATAAATAATTTTTAAAATGTGAAATAAATATTACTTACTCCAAACCGTAGCATTTTCGGAATTTTTGGTTATTACGAAATTTAATACTCCGGTCAGTCTTCTAACAATGTCTTGCTCTTCAATTAAACGATTTTTCAGTGAATGAAAAAGTATTTCACTTTTGATTCCATTAATCGGAATTGCCTTTAAGTGTAAGCAAAATATATTTTGTCAGTTAAAATTAGAAATGAAAGCATTTACATAAGCATTATCACTCAACTCACATCAATTATTTCTTTAACGTTATTCTCAATAGAAAGCGTATTTGCCTTTTGATTATCCTTTGTATTCATCTCAACCCAAAATTGTTGAAGTTTTTCTAATGCAACCCTCGATCCCGTTAATCTCATTTTACGCTTAAAGAATAACTATAGAAAATTTTAATTTCAGAAATATTAATATTGTTATTCATCATTAATTAAAACATTTAAGTAACGTTTTTACATCTCTTAGAGCAGTGGTATCCTTTAATGACGATAACAAGTCATCTTCTTCTATAGTGACACAGCATTTCACATCTTTACCATCATCTTTATACAGCGAACCCTTACCATCTGCTAAGTCCAAAACTATTATATAAATTAAATTATATTAATCCATATTCATTTTTTACTGTAATTAAATTTACATTAAAATTAACTTTTGTTTTCACTTATAATTTATGTAATTAAAAGAGACATTTTACTAATTTTTAGTTTTACTAATAAGAATTAAAATAACATTTAAACTTTCTTACCCCAAGTGGACAGTATTTTACCATAATTTGTTAGATTAAATCGATAGACTTGATTTATTTTTGTGGCTAAATTGGGATTAACAGCAATACCCTTATCGAACCAATCTTTAAATATGTTGGCAACACTTTCATCTGTTTTAGCATTATTTAACGGCATCTTCTAAAAGATATTATTTACCAATTAATATAAAAATTATACCACAATTTATAATTAAAAATAAAAACACACACTAATTAATGTAAATCGATACACAACACTCAAATTACTAAAGTTAATGAAAATTCATATAAAAGATAACATGCACTCTATCATCAATTGAAATAAACGTTAATTGAATTAGTCATCAATATTCATATTTGTCTCACATTTTGTTAGCACTTCTCACTAGTTTTGCGTTAGAATGAACTTTTAACAGCTCTTTAATAACGTGTTCATTAGAATGAAACAGTTTTAATATTTGAGAGTGTGATAAACAGTGTTAACTTTCACGTCGACTTTGAATGTAGCATTATATTAATTATTATACTACAATTTAAAAAACTTATATTTTTTGTACAAAAATTATTTAAATATACTCTCCTTGAGGTAAACTTTTGCGAACTCAAGCGAAAAATCACTTAGTTTTCCACATTTCGTTTGCATCATATGTTTAGATTAAAGTATGCTTTTCTATTTAATTGTTGAATGTGGGACTTTATTATTTAAATATGAAGTGAAATTATTATTCAAAAATTCAATTATAGCGGACAATAAACGAAAATAAATGATTGAATATTTTGTGTAAGTGTATGTCAGGGATATTTTAAATATCATATTTTAAAATAAGGGAAAAAATCTTCATTTTATCAACAAAAGACAAATTTTAATTATTTATTTGTTAAATTTTAAGCATGTTATTGAATTAATTTAATTTATTAAATAATCCATTAAATCTCTAATGTATTGCTGAAATTATTGAATTTTTAGTTAAAATTTATACTGTTATTTCTATTAAATATTAATTTACTAAGAAAGTTATTTGCTAGTAAAGGGCATTTTGTTTACTAAATAAAATCGATGACAATATTCGATTTATACTAAAATTTCTAAAAATATTTTAATTTACTGGGATTACTGTCAAAATTATACTAAAAACTGAATTATAATTTAAAATGAATAAAAATATAATAAATTAGTCGCATTGAAATTCTTTTCCAATGCATTCTGCATTGCATATACTTATCATTAACTTCGCCAAAGGATTATTGTCGCTAAAAATTTATAATTAATGGCAAATTTTTATAATAATGGATTAAACTAATAGAATAATTCAATTTTTAAAAACAAAAATTTAATTTTATGTAAATCAAGTTTTATCAATCAATCAAATTTTATGTAATTTTATGTAAAAATGTAAATCAAGATTTACATTTTTGTCAATTTCTAGTAGAAATTAGATTTTTATACCATTTCTAAGTCCTCTTTCATTCAATTTCATCCAAGACTGTAAGTATATTTTTATAATACTAAAGTTTGTCTCCATTTATGTATGTCCTCATCATAAACAATCATTTTATTTAAAAATCTATTTATGAAATATTAGAGTTTATATTACAATATTTAATAATTCTATTTGTTTTAACACATTATTCAAAAATTAAAATTTAATTATATTAATTTTTAATTTATAAATATATTTATAAAGCTTATGTTTTTAATTCAATTAAAATTTTTCTGAAAAATTTGATTAACTTACCGGAATTGCTTCTACGCTTCGGTGGTTTAATTCGGTAAAATTCGATATCGAACAGTAAACGAAATGCACTATATATGCTTATTTATTTTTGCAAATTATTTATTAAATAAAAGCAAAAATTCACAAAATTAATATGCAAAGTAATACAATGCTATAACTTGTTTTAAAATTTTGATAATTAATATTTTTAAATTTTCATAATTAGTAAAGTAATTATGAAAATAATTATGATTTTAATTTCTATTGTGCAGATATTTTAATAATGTTTTGCAATAAATATGACTTTGTTTATAACATGCAAATACGTGCACACATACGTGTTACAAAATTAGTAAACACAACAGAGTGAACATACTATAGATTTTTAGTTTTGTGCCTTTAAAATTAACTTAACTAATTAGGTTTAGAGCAAAAAAATTAAAAATAAAATATAAATATAAAATTTAAAAATTTATTCGTTTCCTGTTTGAAGAATTTCAAAGCTAGGATTTAATTTGAGATATTTTAAGAATAACTGGCATGAAATTTAAGTTTAAGACTTCCCTTTTAGATTATGAATATATAACTTATGAATATGTATCTAATTTTGTTTTCACTCAATACAATCTCTCAGTTTTATTTCATTTTAACAATAATAACACTATTATAAACACTGATTTTATTAAGTAATTAAAGTATTGATTGTTAATTTATAGATGACTCGTTAAACTAATTGCTTATAAGCAGTCATTGGAAATTTTGGCCCAGAAATTAGCGAAAAATGGGGAAAATTTAAAAGTGATTTTAAGTGAAAATGTGATATCAAATGACAAAAATGGGGTTTAAGATGAAAATTTTAATAATTTTGATGAAACAATTAATTTTTTTGGTTTAGACATTTTATATAGACTTACAAACACATTGAAATGTTTTACTTAAATGCAAGTGTAATACAACATTAAGATTGTTATGATGTAAATGTTAAGATTGCGAAAAGAGTAAAGTTTGTGATCATAGCGCTAATGATTGCATTGACATGTAGTTGAATATGATTTCGATTTGAAACTAATGGTATCTATTCTTCCATTATTTATTTTATCATATAATTTATTATATGAATAAACCATTGATAGATAACAGTTTATTCGTAATAATGTTATGCAATTTTAGCGAAAAATAAATTAAAATATGTTAATATGTTAATGACGGACAATTTTGGACAATCAGAACAATTATTTATGATATAAAGTAAAATCACAGATACAGTCTGAATCATACAGATTACAGATAATACAGTATTTCAAATAATCAGACGAAAATTGCTTTAATATCAATTTATTTAATATCAATTGATATATAATTGTTTCATTAATAATAAAGTTTTATAAAATATCTTTAGTTATCTTTAATTAATAAAATGGTACACTTTCCGCAACTATATATAAATCGATATATAAATCGCATATTAGTTTGTATTTATATTATTTAAATATTAAAATAATTAAATACATATTTTTATTAGTAAAATAGAAAATTAAAACGAAACACAAATCATGTTTGTTATAGTTCTACATTTAGAGATTATTAATTGTTTGAATAATTTGAATTTCATAATTCATGTGTGCATTCATTACTAACAAGTGTTTGAAAGTGTTTGCCGTCACTCATAAATCATAGAACATTCTAGACTTGAAGCATAGAAAAGCGAAAATGAGTTGTGAATGAGTTGCGAATGAGTCGTCAATAGCGACGAATCACAATCGGTGGCAATCGAATTGTGTTGAATCACGATTTGTGTACGATTGTGTGGCACTGCTGTCAGCAATAAGTTCGGTTGCTTTTGATTGAACTTTCAAATTGACTGCCATTCAAGAGTGTGTGTTGAGAGTGTGTCGAGAGTGTGTTGAGTGTGCGCAAAATGGCAGCCATGGACTCCTCGACAGCGTTGGAGCCGTTGGAGCCATCGCTGAGCAATATCTTAGAGCAGCGGTCGCTGCGATGGGTGTTCGTGGGCGGGAAGGGAGGCGTCGGGAAGACGACGTGCAGCTGTTCGCTGGCCGTCCAGCTGTCACTCGTGCGCACATCAGTGCTGATCATCTCTACAGACCCCGCACACAACATCAGCGACGCCTTCGACCAGAAGTTCAGTAAAGTGCCCACACTTGTGAACGGCTTCAACAATCTCTACGCCATGGAAATCGACCCGAACTTAGGGACGGGTGAACTGCCGGACGAGTTCTTCGCCGAATCGGATCCGATGCGTATGAGTCGCTCTCTGATGCAGGAGTTGTTGGGAGCGTTTCCCGGCATCGATGAGGCCGTCTCTTACGCCGAAGTCATGAAACTGGTGCGGTCCATGAACTTCGATGTGGTCGTGTTCGACACCGCGCCCACCGGTATCACAGTTTGCACTGTTTTGGTTGAGACACCACTGTTGAGCTAAACATGAAATGCTGTTACTTTGTCAGGTCATACTCTGAGACTGCTATCATTTCCAGCTGTGGTGGAGAAAGGACTCGGAAAGCTGTTACGCATTAAGAACCAAATCGGACCGATGGTCAACAATGTGGCCTCAATGCTAGGTATGGCTATTGAGTTTGGCTCTGAAATGCAATCAAATAACTAACAAGTAATGTGTGACAGGTTTGCAAGATATGAACTCAGATATGATGAGCAATAAGATCGAAGAAATATTGCCGATCATAAAGACAGTGAACGAGCAGTTCCGCGACCCGAATCAGTGCACGTTTGTCTGTGTCTGTATCGCGGAATTCCTGTCGCTCTACGAAACGGAGCGTTTAGTGCAAGAGCTCACTCGAGCCAACATCGATACGCACAACATTGTTATCAATCAGCTATTGATGCGTAAAGATGGGGAATCGGATTGCAATATGTGTAGAGCGAGGGTTAAGTTGCAAAGCAAGTATTTGGACCAAATCTATGATCTTTACGAGGACTTTCATTTGATTAAATTGCCATTACTTGAAGAGGAAGTGCGCGGAGTCGACAAAGTGATGGCCTTCAGTAAAAATCTTATCGAGCCGTACAATCCTAACAATAGTTAGCCATTTGTTTGCATTGCTATTCAATAAATACTTAATTGATTAAGTGTTTACATTTATTGACAATTGTTACATACTTTTTCTATTGTTTTTTAAACGGGGTTTCTTTACATCAAAAACCAAATTGAATTTAATAGGAAACAAATTTTATATTAAATTGTTTAAAAATTGTTAAATAAAAAAATTATTCGTCTAATTATTGAATTATTCTAATGATTTTAATTATATTTAAGCAAAAATACCTGTGAACTAAAATTATTTAAATGTTATTTTGTGTAAACAGATGTTATAATGAGAAGAAAATTATCAATTCGTGATAAACAACTTTAAAAGCAAATTGTTATTTAAAACAAATAGATTTAAAAACAACTTTATATCTGTTTCTTATATCAATATAATTACGCCAATGCACAGACCGAATCATTTTAATTACTTTCAAGGCTAAGGAAATAAGTTTTAAGACAATAAATTTTAATTTTTAAGATAAAACATTTGTGTATTGTAGAAATTATGGCACTATTTCGTGCAAGTTTTTATTAATTTTACTCAACTTATTTAGTTTGAGGTCAATTAATTAATTTAAAAATTGTGTGGACAAAAGTGATAAAATTAGTTCATTTTTACAGTAAAGTTTTTAATGATATCGATAGAGTAAATAATCTTTAACTCTTAACTTAGTACTGAATAGAGAATAAAAATATTTGATTACTTAATTATTTCTAATTGTCACAATTGTTATACATTATGTATAGCAATTGCAAAGAGAGTCGCATAAATTGGCAGACGTCTCTAATAAATTGATGCGTGTCTGGCTATTGATTTAATAAAATTAAATAAATGAAGGGCTAATTTTCTTAAACAATTCGCACACTTCGTTCTCGTTTTTGTATTAATAAAGGTATACTAAAATATTTAGATTTTCGAGAAAATAATGCTGTTTTTTGTGAAATACTTTTTAGACAACTTTTATTTACATTTTGACGATACGATTGACAACGCTTACACTTCGTTTAGTGGTTAAACAATTGAAAACGATAAAAAGGTTGCACATTCAAAACGCACCTGAATTGTAGTATGGAATCATTTTTAAATTGCTCTCATTTAAAATGTTAAAAACATGCATATCTGAAATCAATTAATTGCAAACTTTAATGCATAAATGGCAAAAGAATGCGTCGGCCGGGAGTCGAACCCGGATCAACTGCTTGGAAGGCAGCTATGCTGACCGTTATACCACCGACGCTAATAGTTATAGTCACCTTAGTATTGTTGCTTATAAGCAATAATGAATTGAAAAGACATTTCCGCACATTCATTCATACAGTAATTTACACGATCATGATCTTACTTACAAACAATGCTCAATGTTTTAGTAGGTTAAATATTTTCAACATTTAAGGTTAAAAGTCGCTCTTTTTTTACATTTGGCTCTTTATTCATTCCTCTTTCAATTGATATATCTTTATGCAAATATGATGTTATATTCATAACTTCATAACAAATTCAATGAGACTTAATTACCTTAATATTGATGAATTGAGGTGAGGTATTGAATGATATTTAAGGAACACCTATTAGAAACTGCTAAAGTATGCTAAACATGTTTATGAAATTGAGCGTTTAAGTAAGAAATATAAACTTCTAACCTTAACAAAACTAGAATGAGGTAAATTAGAACTTCAAAATTATGGCACAAATGTTATCTCTAAAATGTTATGTTAAGATATACAGTGATCATTATGCTAATCAATGCTGAGCTTAACTAATATATACAATGAAACACTTTAATCATCTTTTATTCAATTTATTTTTCTCATATCATTAATATATCTTTAAAATATTGATGTAAATATTAAAAAATATTTTAAAGGGTTTAAGATTGGATTTATCAACATCTTACAAAATTTAACCTTTTGTGTTATTTTAAAAACTTTACAAACTTAATTCAAATAAACTTTACACCAAACATTTTTATTATAAAAGTCATTTTGTTATTTAATTCTTTAACCATAATGAGTATAAGATTATTCATTTAAAATAATTATTATTTTATATATATATAGAATAATTCTATATTTTCATTTTAAAAATTCTCAATCAACAAATTTGATGTGAAACAATGCTGTGATTGTTTTAAGATGATTTTATTTAGCAATATTAAAATCATTCTTACTTAAATCTAATCGACATAGAATAACAATTTTTGTTTAATTTCTATAAACTGTAATTACAGTATATGTGGGATAATATTACAATTAATGTCCTTTGATTGATCTCAAAGCGTATTAAAATTTAATTATTTTAATTATTTTAAAATAATTAAAACTAAATTATTTTATAAAAATAATTTATTGGTTTATTAATTAATAATTGTAAAAATTTATCATTGAATTTTGTCATCAATTTTTTTGTTGTTTGGATAATATGCCTGTCGATAAAATTGGTAAAACATGTAGAAGAAGAATGGATTTTGTGCGAACCCGAGCCAGAAGAGTCCGGGAGGGAAACCGGTCTGGAGAAACACCATCGCAACGCCGTAACAAAAACAAGTGGCGAATTGAAGTAACTGTAATTGAGTGATGTATTTCTTCCACCATAAGTACTTTCGCACGTTCGGCCCGAAAGCGGCCAAAGCGTAGTACAAGTACATGATTGAGTGAATGAATGTGTTGAACAACAGGAATAGACCGATAACTGGCGCCTGAGGGGCTATTTTCAGACACATCCAACCGATTATTGGCACCAGAGTGTGATGATATAAGTGAAGGAAAGTGATTTGGTTGTACTTCTTGCGCAGCACGAAGAAGACGGTGTCGAGCAGGTCCATAAACCTAGTCATGTAACAGAAAAATCCCACTCGTATTTCGCGCAACACGTCGGGCGAGTAGTCGTTTCTGTCCGGAAACGTGAAATTTAAAAATCTTCTTCCGTAATCGATTCGTCGCGCGATTTCGTAGAAGAAAAACACGTTAACGACTACCATGAATGAGTTGTAGACCAGCATTGGTCCGCGAAGAACATATGGTGGCCGGTTTTTCATGAGCGCGGGTCCTATTCTTTTCACAAATAATAAATAGGCACCGAGAATCACAAACAATAATTCCGGTCCACCGCTGGCCAACGGATAGTCTCTAGTTCTAGGATCGGCCACTTCTATCCAATATTGATGGCAATAATACCACATTTTGTGCACTAAATCTGTAAAATTTGCCATTAATAATAGCATTTTCACAGATTTTATGGACGACAAAGTTTTAAGCAACTACCAAATGAACATATGATATACTTATGAAACAAATAATATTTAAAGCAAAATATAAATTTTATTAAAAAAGCTGTCAACTATGCATTAACATGATTGCAAGTAAATTGTTTGTTATTTTTGATGGCAGTATAAAAGCGCGCAATAAAGCCATCGAGAAATGATTTCTGATTCAGGATTGGAAGCAATGTTTATGAGACAACAATTACACAAAGACTGCGACTCTTAAGCGTTCAACTTCTCGATGTTGACGGCAAAAATGTGGCGCACTTAAAGAGTTTCGGTGACCCAATGAACCATTAAGTGGTGCGCATCAAGTTCTCAAATTGTATAACAGTTTATACTTAACAAAACTTGTTTTTTTCAAATACAGTGCGCTGTTATTTGCTTTAGCGTGAGGATGCGAGAAATGCTTATCGATGTGATCCTATTCAAGTTAAGGCTGTCTCTCATCGAAAAGGATGTAAAGCTATTTTTCAATAAATTATTGTGACCCACTTTGCTTTGAGTGTCAATTTGATATTTTCGGCTAAATTTTTTGAATACAGCTTTCATTAATAATTACTTAATCAGTGAACAATAAATTTATTGCTACTTTTGCGGGGAAGTCTTATAAGTTGTACCAAATATGTCATAAACTACAGTAAATTATTTTCTACTGAAATACAGTATATTTAAAACATATACTTCTGTTTCTTCTCTTAATAGTAACTTTAGTTTTTAATCTAATAAACAATAAAAATTCAGACTAAAGAAATGCATGACAACGTGAAATAAAAGTTGCTTAACTATTCTTTAATAACCTTTTGTTTAATAAAATAGTAAAGTCGGATATCACGAAAACAATTATGTAAAATTATTTCAAGTTTAGGGAACTAATCAACCGATTATTAACATAATAACATAAATCGAAAAATTATATTAAAAACATGAAAGATCATGCAAATGAATTGATTTTAATATTAATTCCTCTTTATTAACATACAGTTAAAAATGTCTAAAATTGTTACTCTAAAATTCCTAATGATAATCAGCAATTAATCATTAAACAAATTTTTAGAACTATTTGGTATCTTCGAGACGACATAAAACCTTTTGTGTTTAGACCAGAATTATTCAGATACACCAGATTCGACAGAGTGTTTATCTTAAAATTTCTTATTATTAAGCAATTGTTTAAGAGATCAGAAGAAATGGTAATATAAATTTGTAGAATATGTGGAGTTCGGTAATATCTCGCCAAACTCACAATTCGTCAGAATCTTTTAGTGCGACATTTTTGAATTTTATACAAGAAATTCTCTTCAAAAAATTTAGTGTAAAATTCAATTTACCGTGTTTTTAACTTACGATACGAATGCTGATGTACTATAACTGTCTTCAATTTAGTTGTTCAGCAATTTCTCTGGTAATTCTCATGTCCATCATTTCCGATTCAATTTTATAAAGTAAAATGTTTTTGTGAAAACAAATTTAACAAGAATTTAAGCATTTGTAAGCATTTACTGCTATATTTCTTTGTTATTTCAAATTTTATAATGAATGTGAGAAAACTTACGATTTATTTATAAATGTATTATATATAATAATGTAATATAATTAAAGGTTTAGGATGGAGATGTTAACAATATATTTAATAATGAATTATTTAAACATTTGAACCCTTTTTCAATTTTAAACGTGTCAAGTTTACGCCATTAACAGCTATGTGTTAAACCGCAATTTTTATGTTAAACAGAAAAGTAAACGCTTTAATTGATATGATGTGATGATTGGCACTCAAATAATTTTAATTTTGTATTTCACAATTATTGGGAAATACATGGTCGATGCGCTCTCAAAATCTCAACAGGTATGAGAAGCGTATATTATCGTGTTATCGTATTAGGTCTGGTTAGACGTTCTGAACGTTCTGACTTTGAATCAAAGCATTACATTATACGCAACCAATACACTTATTAATAGCATTTTGCCTTATATTTGAAACTTTACGAGAGGACACTTTGGTTAAATAAACTTCTGAAATTCGGTTTTTATAGCAAAAATTAGTCAATATTTGATATTTCAGTAAAATAGAAAATCAAAATAATACAATTTATTTTATAGTATTAATTTATAATGAAAATGAATTAAATTGAATATAATTATGCATTTTTAATAATTCTTCAGTAAAATTAGGTATTTATTATTTAATTCAAATAATAAAATCCGGTGATCTTTTAAAAAATAATAATAACTGGTGATGATTGCGAAGATTCGGTATGTATAGAGTGAGTGGTTTTGAAAAGTTGAGTAGACTCTAAAGGCGTTTCGATAATGTAGAGATTTTAAAAGAAATTTAATTCACTACAGTTACTGAAAATTTATGATTTTCAAATTTTTCAAAAATAAACCTAAAATTTAAAGTAAAGATAAGATAAGAACACAATTTTTCAAATATTTATAATAACCATGTTTTTTGGAAAGAATAATTAAATAAACTAATTATTAAAGTAGAGAATATCTACATTTTGTTTTTAGAGAAAATAATGTAATACTACTAAATTAAGACAAAGTGTTTTTAATTAGTCTTAGATTTCTTTATTAATCATGTAATTAATTGAAATCCAAATTTTACATTCAATACATTGAATGATTTACATGAATAAAAATGCTATAACAACTGTCATCAATAAATAATAATTAATTAATTTATAAGAAGCAGCCTGTGTTGTGGGCGTCTCTGTTGTGGCTGTGGTTCCATTCAGTGAAGGAGTAGTTGGCGAGGTTGGCGAGGCTGTGGTCACTGGTGTGGTCACTGGTGTCGTTCCTGGTGATGCTGTCGTTACTGGTCCTGTCGTTTGTGGAGGTGCTGTCGTTACTAGTGGTGTCGTTATTGGTCCAGTTATTGGCGATGCAGTTGTTCCTATAGATGTGGTTCCAGAAGATATACTTGTAGAAGGGGTAGGAGAGAGGGTGGATGTGGAAGGAGTGGTAGTACTGGTCGTGGTAACTGATGGGGTAGGGGTTGTAGAACTGGTCGTTGGAACTGATGGGGTAGAAGGGGTTGTAGTACTGGTCGTGGTAACTGATGGGGTAGATGGTGTACTAGATGGGGTAGAAGTAGGTGTAGTGGTAACTGTAGATGGAGTACTTGGTGGGGTAGAAAGGGTCGTACTGGACGTGGTAACTGTTGATGTAGTTGGAGTACTTGATGGTGTACCTGATGAGGTAGAAGGAGGGGTGGCGGACGGTGAACCTGACGGTGTAGTAGTGGAAGGCATACCTGATGATGGGGTGGTGCCTGGACTTGTCGGTGTTGATGGTGTGCCCGTGAATTGAAGGCATTGATCTGGTAGTGGGCCCTATAAAAAATTGTTTTCATTCAATTAAAATATATAATTTTAATTTTATTTGTTTTTTAATTGGTGTTTACCTGATAACTATTACATACAACTCCAATCAAATTAGTTTCCGCTTCAGTACTTTTAATTCCATTAATCAGAATCCATGGAACTGAAACATAAATGTTTAGAATTTGCCAAAAATTCACGAATAATGCGATTTTATTGCTATTAAAAGTTATTTAATAAACCTATGCTTCAACCTATGCTTAAACCATTGATTAAAAATATAGTCAATAGTATTATTTATAAAAATCGATAAATATTAACTTCTATTAAATTTTTAAAATTGTATTTTTTGATTGATTCAAATTTTTAAACTCCAGAATCTTATTGATTAAAAAATTTATAGAACTTCTTGATATACTCTCTTTAGATACAATTAGAGACCGGTAAAGTCGGTGTAAGAAGAATTTTATTTTCGGTGGTTATATCCGGCGAATGATAAACGCCGAATATTATTTCTATTAATCGGCGGTAATATTAGGTTTTCGAAAATTAAAAATGGATTTTATTATTTAATTATTGAGTTTACACTCAATATCATTAGCATATTTTAAGCATATTTTCGCTTAAATTTGTTTTAATTTAATTTTCATATCCTTATTTACTAAGAGATCGTTTAGCATCGATACTTCCACATACCATACATAGAAATTCTGTTTGGATTTGAGATAATAAATGATATTTATTTCAACATTAGAGCCAATAATTTAGAATTTCAAAATTTTCATCTTTAAATATTGATTAATCTCATGTTCAATTAAAACTAATAAAAACTTGTTCTTTAAAAACTGATAAAAAAAATATTTTTATGATAATTAAAATCTAAAATTTGCGTTGATTTATAAAAGTATAATGCATTTTATGCTTATTGAATAAACTATTATTTGAAGAAACCACTATTTTCGAGTAAATATCTAATGGTAATTAATTTATAATATGAACTTATATTATTATAAAACTTCTATTCGATCTGCAATTTAATAATAAATTAAAACTTTCTTATTATACTAAAAAGATTGCGCATCTATTTTAAGATCATAATTAGTTGTGCCAAATAAAAAACCTATAAACAACCTTTATATACATATAAAACTTTCAATTAGCGGTTATATACGGGGAATTAATTCTTACACCGAATTTATTTTTATAAAATCTGCTGTTATATTAGGGGTATTCAGAGTAAAGTTGGCTTACGTGCAATTAATGATCTCTAGATATAATTTATACACAATAAGCAGTGTTACCGTCAGTTAGTGGCGGATCCAACAGTAAAGTTTGATTTCCAAAAGCGAGATAAACATCAGTTTCGAAATTAGCGCACGGCTCGATCGAAAACCATGGGTCGGGAAACCAGACATTGTTCGCGCACTCATTGCCAGCGGTCGACGGGTCTGTCGGCCAATTTGGCTGTTGAAACGTGCAAATTATAAACTCAATTATCTGCAAAAGTCCGTTCGGATTATTCAAGTACTGATTGATAGCGCACGCCTGAAACAAACAATTGATTTGATAGAAATCGATTTAGAAATCAAATCAGCGGTGCATTACGTGAATCCTATTGAGGTGACACTGATTAGTTCCAGCCGGACATGTGAATGGGGTGTCGGGGTTATCATTGTTATATACAGTCTGACCCCAGGGTATGAATTGAACATCTATTATGGACTGCAATGAAGTGGCCCTCAGAGTTGGTATGATTGGCACCAAACCGACGTAGAATTGGTAGAGTTGGTTGACTATGAAGTTGGCTGACCTTTGGTCGGCCTGATAATAGAGCGCCACACTCACCGGCTCTATCGATATTGTTTTACAAATTGTTGGCTTCAATGGCTGCAAAATGATTTGATTTCGTTTTTAAATCTTAAATTCAAATATATAAGCATTTATAACTAATCACCGAATATGAATCGCAAATCGAATGCACTAAATAATTGTTTGATTCCGCGTTTGTATTTTGGGTTCCATTTATGGTGACAACGGGTACGTAACCTATTGGCGGAACCAATTGTTCGGTGAGGTCAGCCATCTGTCCGTAAATGTCAGTGCCTTCTGGTCCGCGCGCGCAGATGTCAACCATTGGCCAGTCGTCAAAATGGAATATTTGGTTGAGACATATTTCGGCGTCGTTTATAGGGTTAGATATATTGTTGCTAAACGTGCAGTTAAGCCATTGAAGAGTTTCTTGGCGTGTGTTGTCATCATTGACCGACTGGTTTCCAGACTCGAAAAAGTAATGCACAACACAAGCCTTTACGAGTGAATCAAATTATTAGTTAAAATATGATAATCATTTAATCAAGTTTATCAGTATTCATAAAGTGTTTATAGAGTAGTCACTAATTGTAAGCTTACATGTATTCTGTTGGCCTCGCACTGAAGCGGGTCCTGAACGCAACTGAATTGGCTTCCGTTGCGTGTGGTTAAGCCGTACGGCACTAAACTGAGAATCGATATGTCATCGAAGTATTGATAATAAGGTCCGATATTAGAGACGACAAAGTCGGCTACCGGTTGGCTCATCGTTTCGTAAAATATGCTGACCGGCAATAGTTGGACAATACATTGCGGCGGCTTATCGTCCTGTTAAGAAAAACCATTTATTAAATCAAACTCAATATTCACTTAATTATGATTATACGGGATAATAAACGTCGCAAATTTCTTGAATCAGGTTTTGCTCAGCGGCCAGATTGTGAGCGCCATTGATTAAAATCCAGGGCACGTGCGTTAAGGGAGGATTCAGAGCGGCCACAGTGTCGGCGTACGAGTTCAATATGACCGTCGACTGATTGCTCACTACTTGATCGGCACACACTTCAATTATAGTGACGGAGTCTAAAAAGTTTTCATTAATGCACTCATCGGTAACTGTCGGAACGTTCAGCCAATCGTCTCTCGCAAAAGTACAGTACAACCAGTTTAATGTTTGTAAAGTATAGTTTTGATAAAAGTTGCTGATAACGCAGGCCTAGAGTCACACACAGAGACACGTTTGAAGCAAACAATACGGCATACAATGTATAAATAACATAAATTTTACACTCAATTAGTAAATTTAGAGTAAAAATTGTGTAATAACTTACGTGCTCTCTTAATGTGTGACAATTATCGGTAGCGTTTGAACACGTGAACACCGCATCCATTCCGTTGCCATTCCTTTGCGTCCGTCCGTATGGCAGCAGAACTAAATCTGCAATTTCTTCCAATGTATTGTTAAGCGAGGCATTCAACTGCTGCATCACAAACAGACGCGTTTGCTGATTGAGGGGCTCGTAATTGATTTGAACCACTGGTTTCATTTGTGGTGCCAAACCATAACAAAGCGCCGGTTTAGTCAGACCCTAATAAAACAACACTTAAATACGTTTAATATAATTTTAAAATTTCCCTAAATTCATACGGTATACGAATCGCATATAGTTCTGGCGAAATGAAGTTCTGCTGATTGGCTGTGTCTGCCGTTAACTGTAAGCCAAGGCGTATAAGTCAATGGCGGCGAAAGTGCGTTCACTTTAGCCAATAGAGCCGCAAAAACCCATTCTCCCGGTGGATCTCTAGCGCATTCCAATATTCGCGGCCAGATATCAATGAAATTTTGAGCGATACACGGCTCGGCGGCCGAATACGGATTGTTTGGCCAATTGCTGCTATTGAAGTAACATCTCATGAATTCTAACGTTTGAAGCTTTCCATCGATATCGTTGTTATCATTATCGTAGTCGTCATCGTTGTGCCAAAATGCAGAATAAACGCATGCCTTCGAGCGAAACATTTGCAATTTAATTTTATATTATATATTATATTTAGATATCAGTTTAGATAATCAATGTAAACAATTAAGCTTACATGCAATCTATTGCCGATGCACTCATTTGGTCCGTTAGGACAGGTGAAAGTCCAGCTGCCATTGCTGTTCAGAACCGCATTCGTCTGTCCGAACGGAATCGGCTCTAAATTTATTACTTCTTCAAGTGCTCTGTAATTGGGATACAATTCATTGAGAAAGTATTGCTGGTCAGCCACGTCTCCGGTTTGGTAATGAAATTCAACCGCCACTTGAGGCGCGCGAGGTATGAAACAAATCGCTGCTCTGTCGCCCTAAACAAATCAAAACAATGGTCTTCATTAACTTTATATACAGTAACTATTTATTTATTAAAATATAAACTAAACTATTTATTTTTTTAATATAAATATTAATAACTGTTAAAAGAAAGAAATTAATGTGAAAAAATGTGAGAAAAATACCAGTTGTGAGTCGCAAACGACTTGAAGCAGTTCTGTTTCCGCGAGAGCACTTCGCGCCCCGTTCACCACAATCCACGGCACGTGTTCCAACTCATCCGCCTGTCAATCATTAATCACTACAGTTACTCATTGATTCACTTATAAATTTAATATTTTCATGTTTACAGGTTTATACTGCTAAAACTGCGATAGTCAAAGTGCGACTTACAATGTTCAACGTCCTGCCATGCATTTCCATCATAATCTCCTGTCCCTCGTCAGACCGCGCGCACTCCAATATCCTCCAAACCCATTCGTCCACAACGAATATCTGGTCGGCACACGATTCGGCCAAAGCAGCGATCGGTTGATTGTTTTCATTCTTAAACATACACCATATAAACCAAAGAGTCTGATTCTTGCCGTCATATTCCAAACTGTTTGCATTGTCGTCCGAATGTAAGAAATGTTTGATAGCGCAAGCCTTATAAAACACAATTATCCAATTATTTTTCGTGTTATTCAAAAGTGCTCATAAATTCATCAAAAATTAAATTTAAAATTTGTAAATTATAGAATTAATTTAAAGGTCACATTTGAGTTCATATAATAATATAAAGGCATTTCGATTCATATGGGATAGTGTGCTCTGTTCAAGCAAATCATGGCTCTGACGTTATAATCAAACTTTCATATTTAATTTCAATTATCAATCTTTATATTATATTAATAAAACTTTTAAACAATATAATTATATTAATATTAATATTAAACAATATTAATAATTTATATTAATAATATATTAATATATTTTGTTATATAAGATGAAGCATTTATGATGAATTTATGGCGACAGTTGTCAAAACTGATACACTTATTTACAAAACTAAATTAAACTTAAAAATCAGAT
>JAQIYA010000087.1:0-31355 GCA_034699355.1 Microtritia minima | reverse complement strand
AGAGAGAGAGAGAGAGAGAAATAATGACAGAGATTTATATAAATGGTTTATATAAATTTTTACTAATTGATAGGAACTATTAAAACCATAATAATATACAGTAAAATTTGCATAAAGTAACATTGTATAATTGAACACAAGCCATTGGACCCACCATTAGGGACTTATATTTAAAACAGGAATTAATTTCACACTTTTATATTTTCACATGTGTGTGCAATTAAGATGTTATAAACGTTTTTTTTAAATCAATGTTTTATAATTATATAATATTTTTTCAAATTTTTTTTACTGAATACAATGTAAAATAAATTCAAATATTATAGAATTTAAACATTTGAATTTAATTGTAGAAAATAGTTTAATCAATTTTTGAACAACAAAGCAAAAAAATCTTGTTTGAAATTAATTAGTTTACAGATAAGTTGTTTATTTTTATGCTGATTTGGTCTTCTTGTCATTTTCAAAAACAAATGTAATAAACAAGTAAACTTCAACAAAATAAAGAAATACAAGGTCGACAGAGATTATTTAAGCTTTAGATAATTAACAATATTTTTTAATATCTCAAAATGTTTTATTCAAGTTAATAATAATCAAATAAGCTTTATTTAACTTATATAATATTAATTTATATTGAATTATATTTAATTGTTAATTGCGATAAAAGTTATTTGTTTACTAAAATACAAAAAAAATTAATTCTATTAATTTTGTTAGTTATTTCTCATCAAAAGTAAGAAGTAATATATTAATTAGATCAGGTAAGAGAACGCTCTTAAATAACAAAATTGTTTTTTGAAAGTTTTAATGCAATGAAATAAAAACAAATTATCATGATTTGTGTCGTCTCATAAAATTTAAGTTGGCTCAGGATTCGGCTGTGCGTTACTAAACCTTACTTTTATATAAACAGTGTTTAACCAAATCTAAGAAGTTTGTAATCAGTGATGAAAAATCTCTTTTGAAAAAAGGTAAATACCTATCTTATGATTTTGTTTGTGATCAACAATTCAATGGATTCTTCTTTTTGCGAAATTCAGAAAATATTAACTCAAAATTCGTTTAAAATAAATCGCCTAAACAGACAAAAATGACTGATTATATGAAATAATTATTTAATTGCTATTTAAATAACTAATATCGTATATTTTCAAATATTTGTATGTCTTAGTTATATAGTATCAGTTATAATCAACATATTCTCAAATACAATTGACTTGATTATAGAGGCACTCGAATGTGTGTAATATTATGTTGAGTATGCGCCTGAGCCTGATTAATGATGAGAGTTTGAGCCTAGAGTTAGCCCATTCTCGTCAATGCTCATTATGATGCGATGAACATCAGAAATTATTAGCAAGAATTTGATACTCTTGAACCCTAAAATGCAAGAACATTATATTTTAATATAAATAAAGGTGAAATTTTTATTAAATTCAATTTCAAATAAAAGTTTCAAATTGTTATTTCAAAATTTATACATTTGAATGTTTTTCAAAATAAACACATATACAAATAGAAAAGTTAGTAAACGTTAAAAGTCTAAGTACTGTTAATAGTCGAAGTACTTAATACTAACTTACTGTTAATAATTTAAAAATCTTAGTTGCTTTCCATTCTTCTACTCTAGACATAAGGGGAATAAGGGTAGACGGGGGGGAGAGCGTGCCTTCAAAATGATATACATTTTGGGTCCTAAGGCAATCAACTTTGAAATTTACTTCAATAGTTAACAAAAAGGACGAACAAATAAAACGAATATAATTCTGGTTTGGACATAATGGGATGCAATTTAAATTTTAATTATTTGTTTGTTTTAAAACAATGTTAAATTAAAACGCATTTGAATACCAAACGTTTCAACAAAGTTTTTATCTAAAGATATGATATCGAAAAATGTTTGATATAACCAAATAAAATTCATTTTATTAATAGTTTGATATTTTGTTTTAGATAGTGTTGTGTTAGTTATTTCAAGAATACTTTAAGACAATCAAAGCTATTTATAAATTATTCTCTTTTTATTAGAAATGCTAATTTAATCTCAGGGAATGTTTTTTTTATATAAAAAAGTCTCAATTTATCTTAAATGCTAAACAATAATTGCAAGTCTAACTCACTGTAAATAATAGAGTTGATCAAGTTTTTTATTGACTCAAATAAAATGCCTCTTGTTTTTTCAAGTATGAGATTTAATTAACTCTCAGACGCAAAAAACCAAAACAGAGTTATTATGAATCTAACAAGAAAAACAGATGCAGTATTTATTACTGGAAGCGAGTTGAATAGAAACAGTAAAAAATTGTTTGGGTTGCGATGTCGTACTGATCCTGAAGTGGGCTTTTGTCTGATTCGACACGCGATTGTTCTATCACTCCAGTAATGGCTATAATGGCCTATTTTTTCATTTTTAGATACACATTCTTGCAATGATCGCAAAAGAATATATAATTTAGTAATTTATCTCTGCGTGAAATAAAGTGCTGAAAAATTTATTTCGCTGCTCATCTCAGTTGATATGAACCGTCATTTTTATCACGCCTTTCGTGAAGTTATGCCCTAAGAGTTATGATTTCTTTTTTATTTTGCAAAATGAAAATAATGGCATACGAGAGGGTATATTAGATATTATTGATGCTTAATAGTTACTCGTAGCTGACATTTGCATTTAATTTGGCGCATAATGTAATGAGTTGTTCATACTTTGCATTAAAATTCTTACTCAATTAAGTTAGAGTGCGACCACATTATCATATTAAGCACGAAACCCTTATTTCTTTCTATTACGGAAATCTCTATACACTATTCCCTTAATGGATATCAAAGTTAAGATGAATTTTTCACCGCGAAAAGCAAACGCCGAACTTTAAAAAGTTATTATCTAAAGAGCACTAAAATTGCTAAACAAGTTAAGAGAAATTCTTACAAAAAGGGAGTAAGACTTGGGTGACTCGACATCCCTTTCCCTACAGTCGCACATCACTGCCAAATGAGTTAGACATTCATTATATCCACTAAATCTTATTATCCTAAAAATATTCTTTTCATGTGAGCAAACATTTTAAAAATATATTGATATTAATAAAAATAACATTAGAGACGCCACTAAAAAATATCATTTACTTAATGGCTTTTAGAAAAACTTTTAAGTAAAAAAAAAAGAAATCAATACAACTTATATTAGATTCAATATTTGAAGTTCCGTGATATCAATGATATAAAAAGTTTGTTAACGAACTTCAATTGTGATAAGCGGTCCGCTCTGAAGCTGTGATTGAGAGAAAAAAACTGATTTCCTATATTTGAAAAGCCAAATACAGACTGAGTCATAGCGGGAGGAATAGTGGTTTGGGTATAGGTTTGGTGATAGGTTTGGCGATGGGCTAACGTGAGGCTAATGCGAGGCAAAGCGAGTCCATGTGAAGTGAGTCAAGTGAGGCGAGAGTCAGTCAAGTCAGGCAGAGTGAGGCTGAGTGAGGCAAGAGTGCGAGTCAGGCATAGTGAGGCAGTCATAATGAAAACAGGGGGCAATAGTGTAACTGTTTGGCGAAAAAACTATATTACGGTGGAGTGCTATAAACGCAAATAATATGGTTTGCATTGGTTTGCGCTGAGAACCAGTTTGGGTTTGCGAGCACTCGTCGAGTGCGAGACATGCACACAACTGCTCACTAATGCCACTAAACTTATGGTCAACAAATAATGAAATAGTTGTCCAACTCGTTAATATAATGCCACGAAGTGATGCGTTCGCCAAACAATAATGTATGCGTCGAAACGACGAAAATGTGTGTTCAAAATGTGATTTGTTTGGCGTATATGGTGCTCATTGGTGTTCGCTGTTTGCTATGATATGAGCCGTAAGTTTGGTTTATCTATTTGTTAAAAAACGCTTTTCTCTTATCTCAACAGGATTTTGTCTCAAATATTTGCTGTGCGTCTCATTAATCACAATTTTGTGTTTGTTTGCGAAGCATATCCGCCGATATTTATATCTATAGATAAATTAATTGTCAAAAAATGTCAGCTTATTTATAGTGACTTTCAAAATAGGCTAACGATTAATAATATTATGAATATTTTCGCTCAATATTTGGATCGCAATCTATTTCACGCAATTAGCATAATATTTGTATATCTAATTCTCGTATAATATATTATTTTAATGGTATATAATAATAATATAGAGAAATCAGCGCAGAGTAATAAAATGCAATTTGAAATGTTAGATAAGACAGAGAAACTTAAGCCAACAGCTCGCTGACAGATGACAGATGACATTAATTGTTATGTACCGTAAAAATCAATGACATGTTTAGCGCAAAACAGTACTCATTTTTCTACGTTCATTAAAAACCCTTAACTATTTTACCTCTCATTAATTTATAAGAAATAATAAAATTGTTGAGTGTTCTCCGCTATCTCTCTCTCCACAATTCCCAAACACATATAATTTACAAGGTTTCCATTGAAGGAAAAGTTTGATTCGTATTCTTTTTTCTTTTCGGCTCGTATTTAGATTTAATACTTAAGATTACATTATGTGAGTTAAGTTTTTTATGGCAGTTTTTTCAAATCAATCATAGAATGACAAAAAAATTGTTCTGACATTAATAAAACAAATATTTGAAGAATGACTTATTATTTTGTAAAAAAAATAAATTCATAGCTGAATATTCGTTTTTATACTTGAATACAGTTAATTAACGAATAAAGTACACAAGAAATACAAGAAAATATTGTCCTTATTCTCAAAGCATTGAATGTTTAATTAAATTCAAGAGAAATAACTTTTTTTTGATGACAAAAATGTGATTATAGTGGTTACATGTGTACATACATTTGAATATAATTTTTTGTAAAATCATCTTCATTTATATAATTACGAAATAAATAAATATAGCGAAGCGTTGCCTAAAAGCAGTGTTTGGTAACTGTTTTTTTATGATCTAATTAATTCTGTGCCACAATTTGACTTAAATAGTAATTACTTTATAATGAAATAAGTTTCATCCAATTATGGTGTGATACGCGTTATTTTGTTTGCTTTGCATTATTTTTTAAGTGAGCGATCTTTGACTTTTCGGGTACTAAAGGTATAATTATGGAAATATGAATATCTCTGAGCGATTTTTTTCTCACTAAAAAAAAAGTTATCAGTAATACTCGTTTAATGTGTGTTAAGAGTGGTTGTGTTGCGAGAGCACTACAATAAAGCACTTATAGATAGCGCTAAAAACTTTGAGAGAACGCTGGGGTGGAGTGGAGACGATAAGGGAGACGAAGAGGGCATTTAATAATATCTGGCTATTTGTGAGGCAGAGCTGGCATTGCATGCGTTTATATGCGTTATGAAGATATAGTAAATAGATGTGAAGAGTGAGAGTCACTCATACGCTCATAGCAATCATACAGTCATACAGCGAGCGCTCAGTTCATAGCAGTCGACATTCGTTTCATAGAGTCTGATTGAGTCTCATAGAGTCGACAGCGAGTCCAATGTTCGCAGTGATGACAATGAAAGTTATCTCATTTGAGTCAATCTAGAGTTTCCTTATTATGCAAAGCGCTTGTTATCGCAGTTTGTGTCGCGACGGCGTGACAATCACTATAACAAGTAATTTGACTCAACTTATTCATAAAACCCATTATTACTCGTTTAATATCAAAGTTTACAACAATTTGATTAAACAAGAAATTTTTTATTATTTCGTTTCGTATGCAGAGTAGGGATGCGTCGAAAGCGTCGTCTCTGAGACCGCATTAGTTGAGCAAAAGTGTTGTGAAGAGTGGACTAAATGAGAGGACATTGTCGTCGAGCATGTCGTGAATAATCGGTGACCAATCGTTGATACGTTCGTAATGACTGTAATCAGAGCTTCATTAATGTCTCGTTCGTCCCATTCATGGTTACCCTCGCTATTCGTCGTAACGCTATTATTATTTATTATAAATGGTACAAATCTAGCCGTCAGTGAGACCACCGATGAATCATCACAAGCATCACATGTCAGTACAACAATCGCCAGCAATAGTCAGTCGGCGAGTCAGTCACCGGACGGCGAAGAGGACGAAGTGGTGACCGTCGACACGATTAGCGAGACTGAGTCGAGCTTTCTCTTCACCAAACAATCATACAATGTTTGCATTCCCGAGAACTCGTTCGGCAAAATGTACGCCGTGTCCACCGAACGGATGGGCATTTCGATCACCGATCCCGCTCTTGTGGTGCGATATAAGATAGTGGGCGGCGATGACGACAAGATATTCAAAGCCGAGTCGCGACGAGTCGGCGATTTCTATTTCCTGCTCATTCGGATTCGTTCGGGTTTCAGTGTTATCCTTAATCGCGAATATCGGTCATCATATGAGCTGCGAATTCGCGCCACAATCACATCGCTTCGCAACGACGCGCTGCGTCTTAAATCCAAGTGTAATGTCTTCGTGACCGTTACCGACAAAAATGATTTGTCGCCCTTCTTCTATCCGGAAACCTATGAAATCAGTGTTCCTGAAGATATACCGATTGACAGCAGTATTATTCGCGTGACGGCCGTCGATCCTGATATAGGTCTCAACGGCGAGATTTATTATAGTTTGGTCGATGATTGGCTCAGTTTCAGTGTTCATCCAACGATGGGCATCATATCGACCACACGTCCACTTACTATATCAGACAACAATCACTCACAATCGTATCATTTGACAATCGTAGCTAAAGATCGCGGTGTTCAACACTCCAATCACATCCTCGAGTCATCCAAAGCTAAAGTGATAATAAACGTGATTCCAGTTAACAAACACCTGCCGTTAATTACATTCAAACATCACAGCACTCTATTGGCATCTCAGCTATCATTGAACTCAATCTACGCTGTGATTCGTGTCACAGACGACGATAAGGGTGTTTATGGACAGATATGTTCGGTCAGTATAGTAGACGGCGATGATTTGCATTTGTTTGCAATTAAAAATTCAACTTCTAATGATTACAACATCGAACTCGTGAGGCCTTATTTAAACGAAAGTGCCATCACTTCGACATTTAACTTAGTTATCAAAGCAATAGATTGTGGCGGAGCTTTCGCTACGCAACCGATTGTTGTCGTACTCAATAGTGCCAAATATGGTTCTCCGAGTTTCGATTCCGATCATTATTACGCAGAAGTACACGAAGTGTCGCTCATCGGCACTGTTGTCATCAAAATTCATGCGTTGCTGTTGGAGGAGAAGGACAGGTTGAATTTGAATTACAACATAATTGAAGGCAACTACGATAAGACATTTGACATCACGCGAAATGGTGTGGTGTATACGCGAAGGATTCTCGATCGCGAAAAACAATCAAAATATTCACTTCTCATAAGCGCTCAAATTGGGTCCACTAAAATAGCGACGACTCAGCTTCATATCAAACTTATCGATGATAACGATAATTATCCAATTTTCAATATAGACAAGTCGTTGATCACTCTGGAGATCGACGAAAACAAGCCAAACGGCAGCTCAGTATTCTTCATTACCGCCACTGATCTCGACGCCGGTGACAATGGCTTAATCACGTATGAATTAGCATCGGAATCATCCCATTCATCGCCATTCACGATCGATCATTCCACTGGTGAAATACGGACGGTTAAGAAATTGGATTACGAAACGGGAGCGCGTTTCTATCAACTACTTATTCGAGCTTCTGATTGGGGCGAACCCTTTCGCAGGCAATCTCAGATATCGCTGAATTTGACTGTCAAAGACGTGAACGATCACAGACCGCAGTTCGAGAAGAAAAATTGCACGGCAAACATTCCAATCAACACTAAGCCATGGACTGAAATAATGACATTCTCGGCCATAGATCTCGACGAAGGGAGTATTGTCTCATATAAAATGTTTACTCCTAGCGCTGAGAAATGTTTTAATCTAAATGAAAATACGGGTATTCTTAGACTAACGTGCAATTTAATGGACGAAAAGTTTGACAGTTCCTTACCGACTGACATGTCGTGGACCCTATCTATTTCAGCCACTGATGGACATTATTTTTCCGACATGTCATTTGTCAAAATTGTAATAATTGACGACAGCTTCGAACTAAATCGAAATAAGCGCGCATCAAAAAACAGCATATTAGTTGAATGCAATGATGGCATGGTTGCGCAAAAATTAACTATGTATATGATTCAGCGCCATCAAGAAATTGAGAATAATCATGATTCTGAACAAAACTATGGCTCGTCGGCCTCAGACGACAAGCTCGTCGCGAAAAACAATAGACCTGAATTCGATCAAAATATTGCTAAAGAAATATATATTCCTGAAAATATAGAGAAAGGCAGCAAAATAACTAAATTGCTGGCTAATGATGTCGATCAAGGCTTTGATGGTATGTTGATCTGGAGTTTGAATTATCATGACAGAAGCTATCGCAGTCACAATAGTGATCATGTGGTCTTCAATATCGATCAATTTTCTGGTGATATCATTGTTATCGATGATATCGATTACGAGCAACATTCCAAATATAAACTTCATGTCACTGTTTGTGATTTAGCTGTCGAACAACTATGCGATAATCACACTATTGTTATTGTTGTTGAAGATATTAACGATAATAGTCCGAGAGTAGAAAATTTTGTGTTCAACGTGTCGGAGGCATCGGTCCCGCCTTTTACTATTGGGCAGATCTATGCCACTGATGATGATTATGGCAATAACGCTCTTCTGCAATATTCGTTGATAGGATATAAAGATATATTTTCTATTGACCCCAAAAATGGTAGTTTGAGATTGCAAAGACATCTCGACAGAGAAGATACGAGTCAATATATTCTTCATATTTCTGTTAGCGATGGTGGCTCTCCATCTTTCACTTCAAATTCTATGATTACTATTTTTGTAAATGGTATGAATGTTTAATTTAATTTGTTTTAAATTGATAGATTTATTAAACATGTTTCATAATTTATTAGATGTGAATGACAATCCTCCTCGATTTCACGAGAACACATACGTTTTAAAAGTGCGCGAAGATATTCCCATTGGAACGCGTATTATGAAAATTTCAGCTTTTGATAGTGATATTGGAAAGGCAGGCGAAATCTTATACGCAATTAAAAGCGATAAATTTTCTATTGACGAGTTGACCGGAAATATTAGGGTTATTGATTCATTAGACTTTGAGGAAATGCAAATTTATAATATTAGTGTAATAGCTTATGATAAAGGCCAGCCTTCGCTCTCATCTACTGCTTCCTTAATTATTGAAGTGGAAGATGTAAATGAGAATTATTATGCGCCAAAGTTTCCGGACATTTTTGCAACTGCTAAAGTGAGTTTGAAAATAATGATTATATGGCTATTTTTAAATCAAACTTTTAATAGATCAAAGAAAATCTTCCTGTTGGAAGTTGGGTGACTAAAGTGACTGCCATTGACGATGACAGTGCTTTACCACTTATATATCAAATCATTGGTGGCAACGGTTTGGGATGGTTTTCAATCGATTTGAATGGAAATATTTACACCTCAGCTGTTCTGGACAGCGAAACAAACTCTCAATATTGGCTCACAATAGTATCAAGAGATCGTGCGGCGGTTCCGTTAACAACATATTTGGAAGTTTTCATATCTGTAGAGAATGAGAACGATTTGGCACCCGTTACTACTGAAGCTTTCTATTACACCAGAATTTCAGAAAATGCTTCGGTCGGCACTTCTCTTTTGCAAATTGAAGCTATAGATCCTGACTTGAATGTTGAGATTGAAACAAAAATAAAATATCGCATTATAAATGAGGTGCCATTTACTATAGATCAGAATGGTTTAGTCAAAACAAAAAGCAAACTCGACAGAGAGACTCGATCTCGTTATGTGATTGATGTAGAAATTAGCGAAAACAATGATAACAATATGAAAGAAGCCGTTATAACAACTATGCTTTCGCGAACACCAATTATTGTAACGGTACTCGATGTGAACGAGTTCGAGCCGCGAAGCATTCATCCAATCTATCGCTGCCACGCATATAGTAATATATCACCTAAAGTTCCTATTTGTCAATTGGTTGCTTTCGATAAAGATGATGATGAAAATTGTGTTTTGCAATTTAAATTTATCGAAGGCAATGACTATAATTGGTTTTCAATAGATCCTAATAGTGGTACAATATATAGTACAAAGGATAGCATACCGAAAGGAGAATACGATTATATTGTATCAGTTACTGATTGTGGTTCTCCTCGTAAATCCTCTCAAATACATCTCATTTTAAGAATATATTCTGTCTATAAATCTAAAAAAGAGAATACTGTGCCAAAAATCGAGTCTTATGATAAAGAAATATCAATCAGTGAACGAGAATCCATTGGTTATGCCGTAACTTTAATAAAAGCTAGTGACGAAGACAACGATAAGCTCTGCTATCATATTATTTCTGGCAATATTGGAAATACTTTTGCTTTTCGTGATGGCGGTGCGCTAATAGTTGCAAAGCCGTTATCATATAAGACTACTAATAAATATAATCTGACTGTTGTTGTGACGGATGGCGTTAATTCTTCTTACGCTAATCTTTTGATCAATTTGGTGGACGTGTACGACAATAAAATATCATTTACTCAAGAAAGTTATACCGTTAATGTATTAGAGAACATAACTAAAGGAAGCGAATTATTGCAATTGAGTATAAGTGATCGAGAATTTATTGATGGCGTTGTGTTCTCTCTATATTCCATTCATTCGTCTGAGAGTTTGAAAAAGTTTGAAGTCGAAAGTTGGAGCGGAAAGATCAAAGTTAAAGAATCGTTAGATTATGAATCTGGAAAACATCACGTTCTCATAATCGAATGTTATAACTCTCGCGCTAAGTTTGACGCAACGCACGACAGATCATTTGCGAAAGTTTCTATAAATATTATAGATGTGAACGACGAGGCGCCTGCTTTTATATTACCGCAATTCGAAGCAAACATTATGGAAACTTCTTCTATCGGCACGTCTGTATTGCAAGTGCAAGCCGTTGATAAGGACATTGGTGTCAATGCTAAAATAAATTACTCCATACTTTCTGGAAATATTGACAATATATTCGATATCGACTCTGATATTGGATTTATATATTTGGCTAAACAACTTAACGCTCGACAACAGTCGGAATATTATTTAGTAATTAAGGCAATGGATAATGGAGTGCCTCCTCTCAGCAGTACTGCCAATGTTCACATTTCCGTAAGCATTCCTGACAACTCTCCGCCTAAATTTGAACAAAAAATTTATAATGTCGATGTGAAAGAGGATGAGAGGATTGGAACAGTTCTGATAGCTCTTAAGGCATCGAGCAAACAGTCTCTATACTATGAAATAATTAGTGGAAATATGGATAACAAGTTTGCGATTAACGTTAATAACGGCGAAGTTTGGCTAAGAAATGATCTTGACTTTGAAGTTATTAGAAATTATACTCTTGTAATATCGGCTACAAGTTTAGTAGGAGCTAACGATACCACTAAATTGTTTATTAATGTGATTGATATTAACGATTGTGTTCCTTATTGGAAACAGCAATTCTTTACGGGTAATATTTTGGAATCAGCTCAAGTCGGTAGTATTATTTTCGACGACCACAACTTACCATTAGTTGTTAAGGCTTTTGATGACGACTCGATGCATAACTCTATTATTACTTATACGATCATCGAAGAGACGGGTCGAAAGTATTTCAACATAGATCGGCGAACTGGTGCTCTAACTCTCGCCAGACGTATTGATTACGAAAAAAGAAGAGTATTGAACTTTACCGTATCGGCCACTGATATGGGTTTGCCGAGTCTAAAAGCGGCCACAAATGCTTTCGTCAAAATCGATTGTCTTCCAGTTAATGATTGCGCTCCAGTCTTATCAATGAAACACTATCAGTTGACCGTATTATTGCCGACATACAAAAATGTAATCGTGGCGAAAATAAGCGCTACTGACTGCGACTTTGGCAAACACGACGAACATCACGACCACTTTATATTTAGCCTTTCATCTGTCAGTTCATTAGCTGAGAATAAATTTGTAATCAATTCAACGTCTGGTTTAATTACAACAGCGGATGACAAGTTGAGTGAAGGCGTGTATGAAATGGTTGTATACGTATTTGATGGTCAATTTAAGGACGAAGCAAAAGTGAGCATAACTGCTGAAAAAATACCGAGAAGTTCTTTGAGATTCACTCGCGATAAGTTTATTGGACACATCACTGAAAACACTTTGACCATTAAAACAATTCTGATCCCAACTATTGAGGGCAACAAACTTAATGAACACTTATCGTTTCGAATTTTAAACCCAACATATTTGTTTCGCATCGCACGAACGTCTGGTGCTATTCTGTCACGCGGTGTATCAATAGATCGTGAAGAAAATTCGAGGTTAGCTTTATATATCATATCTTCTTTTAAAATTTTTTGTTTTAATCTCAGACCAGTCATTAAAGTTTTAGGTGTTTCTAACTCTCTTCAAGTAAAATTTGTATAAAATAAGAAATAGACAAATGTCATAACATACAGATCCTATTAATAATACTAATTTCGATATAAAATCCGTTTATTTAAAAATGATTTACTACTAATAAATTTATAGTGAATTGCATTTATTTTTTAAAAATACTTCAAATATTTTAATTAAATTATTTCTGTTTATAATTTTTTGTTTTTCTATTTATATGGATAAACTCTAGGATTAATAAAATTTAAATTTTAAATCTGATATCAAGGTTCGAGTTGGTTATCGAAGTTCGTTCGGTTTTTGTAAAATCTCGTGTTGCACAGGCATTGGTTGAAATCATCGTAGAAGACGTTAATGATAATAGACCGGTAAATCATTTTATTATTTATTGTAACAAAGTTTTTTTATTTTTTTGCATACTATTTGGTCGAATAAACTTTAAAATAATTTTTATTGATTTTAGATTAATTTTTTTTATTGACTAACTAATTAATTAACAAAATTAGCTATAAATTGTATTAGCTCTTTACTATTTATTTTATTTAACTTTTACAGGTATTTGTTGGACTTCCTTATCATTTTGTGTTTGGAATCGATTTTCAAGTCGGCACTCAAATTGGAAAAGTTCAAGCGATCGATATCGATGTTGGATATAATGGAATGGTTTCATATTCAATCGTTTCTGGCGATCCAAATAAACTATTTTTCTTAAATACCGAAAGTGGACAAATATTAATGGCACGATCTGCCAGTGCTAACAATGAGCCAATGAATTATAATTTGGTTGTTTTAGCAAAAGATTCGGGTAATATTTTGTTATTTTAATTAGTTTTTATTTGTTAGCTAATGTATTTGTTATAATTCATAAAAGCGGCAAAATAAAATTTACATCTTATTTATGTTTGTATTAAATGCTTAATTTCTATATTGAAATAGGTTCGACAGTTCTCGAATCGTTTACTAATGTGACAATTAAGATGATATCTGGAGGAATGCCTCTTTTTGACAAATTCTATTATACCGTTAATGTTTCGGAAAATCATCCGCCTTTAGTTCCATTCTTAACTCTGAACGCCGAAAGTCCGCACGGAAGACAACTTATATACAGTATCATATCGGGCAACGATAATGAAGAATTTTCTCTTGATTTCAATTCAGGTAAGTCAATGAAATTGTCAATTATATCAATGATTACATTTTTTAACTAGATTTTTATAATCTTAATAACGTTGACTTTTATCATTCTTTCACTTTCATTTTATGTTTCTTTTCTATTTTATCTTTGGATTGGTTTAAAACTATTATTGATTTCGTTCAAATTTATTAATCGTTGAATCATAAGATTCCACTTTAAATAACGGGCCATGTGAGTATCAATCGGTCCTTCGTGTGATTTGTGTGACATTGCTCTCCTTATATCACATTTAACATGTCTTACAATTAATTAATTGATGATGTATTGTATATGCCCTCAGTTTAATTTCAAGCAAATTAAATTAACTTCTTTTTATTTGTTTTCTTTGTTGCTTTTGTCGTATAAAATCATTGCAAAAAACTGGGTTAAATAAATATATTTGCATTTTGTAAACATTTTAATTGGTAGATCTACAATACTTTGTTTTACTTTTGACTAACGGTTAAAACTTTATTATAGTTACAGGGATCAAATCTCAGTATTTTTAGGCACTTATTTAAAATAGAAAACAAAACAAAACTATTAAAAGCTATATCAATTTATTAATTATGAAGTTAGGTTAAAGTTAGTTCAAGTAAAGTTAATAAGAAAAATATTTTATCTATTTATCTATACTTTTTTTACATACATATAAGTTTTTATAATGGTTTGTAAAAATTATTTTTTAAAATTCTAATGTTATAAAATGCAAGTTAATATTTTAATACCTGGTTAAGTGCATATCAAGTTATTATTTAAAAATAATAAACTATACATTACACCAAACAGGTATGATATCGGTAATTGAAAAACTGGATCGCGAATCGGTACATAAATACGATTTGGTAGTCTCTGCCACCGACTCTGTTTCTGGAGTGAGCGCTTCTGTGCAGCTATTAATTAATGGTAAATATTTTTTGAGTTGAGAAAAATGATTTACTTAAAGACTATTTGCTCAATCAGTTGACGACGCCAATGATAATCCTCCAATGTTTACAAAATTTGCATATAATGTTTCAATTTCGGAATCGGCGCCAATTGGATCGAGTGTTGTTAAAATTAGTGCCACTGATTCTGATTTGGGATTAAACGCAAAATTGCAATATAATATTGTAGGAAATAAGTCGCACTTTTATGTGTCTCCCGATGAAGGAATTATTTATTTGAAAGCACCGCTCGATCACGAAACTGAAAAACTGCATCATTTTATAGTTATGGCAAATGATTACGGATCGCCAGCTCTGTCTTCTACTGCGCACGTTTGGGTCGCAGTTTTAGATATTAATGACAATAAACCAACAGTTTCGCCTACATTTTCGGCGACAATCGACGAAAACATAGAAAAAGGTCAGTTTGTCACACGAATTATTGCTAACGATCGAGACTCGAGTGATATCAACAAATTGAAATATCAAATACTTTCCGGGAATGAAAATTTAACTTTTTCTATAAATGAAACGTCTGGTGTGATAACTGTGTGGAATTTGAAACTGAGAAAATTGAAACAAATAGTTCGGAATTACGAATTGAACATTTCGGTGACTGATGGTGTTTATTCAACGACTACTATTCTAAATATTATTGTAAAGCCGGCAAATAATGATTCTCCAAAATTCAAGCGTGCTTTTTATAATGTAGCCATTAGTGAACAGACAGCTGTCGGCACTAATATTGCTCACTTGACAGCTGTAGATAAAGATGACGGCATATACGGTCAACTCAATTATTTTATTATCAACGATAATGCAAAACGTTATTTTCAAATCGATGAAACCACTGGAAACGTTTCTCTTCGTTCTGAACTCGACAGGGAAGTTGGACACTCGTTATTTTTGTTGACCATCGCGGCTCAGGACGCCGGCAAAAGAATTGGTCTTTCAAATTTAAGGGTAGCCGTTACTGATGAGAATGACAACTCTCCACGTTTTATTGTTGATGAGTACAAATCGGTTATTTGCGCTAATGTTCCGATTGGAGTGACTGTGTTGCCTATATTGGCTATCGATGACGACGATTATAACGAAAACAGTGTTATTCATTATTCAATATATGAATCGGTCAATAACTCATTGTCGGGTTCAGTGTTAGACATGTTTGGTATTACTTCAGATACCGGACATATTTATACACGAAAAAATTTTACCAACAATGTCGGCGATATTATTCAATTCTTTGTTAAGGCCAGCGATGGAATTAGTCGTAAAAGCAGACTTGAGAATGTAGTGCCGGTCACCATTCAAATCACTGGCGCTTGTCCTTTCGTCAAGAGACAGACATCGGTCTATGAAATATTTGTTAAGGAAGACACCAAACGAGGAACAATGATTGCTAACGTCAACTTAGCTGGCATTAAAGAAGTTGAATTGGCTATTGTTGGCTATGGAGACAAATCGGATTTTTCCAAATTTAGAATTGATAAACACGGAGGCATTTTTCTAATTGAGCAGTTGGATCGTGAAGTTAAAGCTAAACATGTTATAGCCATCAAAGTTAGGGATAGAATTACATTTGCCATCAATTACTTAAATATAATCGTCAATGTTATGGATCAAAATGATTGCGTTCCGTATTTTGACTCCACATCTTATAGCATTGAAATATCAGAAGATCAAGAGATTAGCTCTTCCATTATTAAAATACATGCTATAGATTCAGATGTTGATGTCGCCAATAATGTGCTCAAATATAGTTTGGAAAACAATGATCAGTTAATTTTCGATATTGACGAGAATACCGGTTGGATTATATTGAATAAGAAACTCGATCGAGAGATAGCTTCGTGGCATAATCTTACTGTTAAAGTTACTGATGGAAAACATTACAATTCTACTACACTAAGCATACGCGTAATGATTTTAACAATTTTAATTGATTACCGATATAATTTTATATCAGTAAAATAATTTTTGTTTATTTTATTAGATAATCGATGTCAACGATAATGAACCTATAGTTAAAAACATGGTAACAAAATATCTAGCCTATACTTTATTGAACCATTTTAATCTGACTTAATATTTATAGTTTGTCGCTTCGATTTACGAAAATAGTCTTTTGGGAACAATAATTGTTTCTATTGACGCCATTGATTCAGATGAAAATTCTGTGTTAGGCTTTTACATTATTAGTGGTGATCCATATAATCAATTCGAAATCGGACAAAGTGGTGAAATATATATCAATAAAGCGCTCGACAGAGAAGCACTCGATAAATACAAACTTGAAGTTATTGTTACCGATGGCAGGTTTGCATCGCGAACGTGGGTCGAAATCGATATTTTAGGTATACATTGTTTAAGATTTGTGAGAGAATTTCTGCATTTTTTTTATTGTTAATGATAAAAATTAATTTGATAGATACGAATGATAACGGGCCTATTTGTATGAAATCGAAATATGTTGAACTAGTAAGCGAGTCCGTATCGCCGGGAACTTATATTTTAACTGTTGAAGCGACAGATATTGATGAAGGAGACAACGCTAAGCTTTATTACTTTATTTCTGGTGATTATGCTTCACATTTTAGTATTGACCAGCAGTTTGGACACTTGAAAACGAAGATTCCATTAGATAGAGAAAAGCAGACTAGTTATCAATTTGAAGTTCATATTAGCGATGATAAAAGGCGTGACTGGTCGTGCAAAAGTGATGTCGAAATTTTGTTGAGGTTATTTTAATGCTTTTTACTTGTTTTGCAGATGTTAAACGTTTTGTTTTTAAATAGTGATGTGAACGATGAGGCGCCCAAGTTTTCTAATTCATATTACTCGGTGAATGTTCCCGAAGATTCAAGCGTTGGAATTATTATTGGAAAAGTTACTGCTACTGATGCCGATCTAGGAATCAATAGAAAAGTTCGATACAGTCTTCCAGCAAACGTTGAAGAATTTACAATTGATGATAAAACTGGAATATTGCGTTTAGTTAAGCAGTTGGACAGAGAGGTTAAAGCGTCTTATAATTTAACAATAAAAGCCTATGACAGCGGAGCTTCACAATTATTTACAACCACTCAATTTATGGTTAACGTTATGGATATCAACGATAATGCACCTGAATTTGAGATGCTTTCTTATAGTTCTTCAGTTCCCGAAAATGCTGGTATTGGGACAGAAGTTTTAAAAGTGTTTGCAACGAGTAAAGATACGGGAATTAATGCCGAAATTAAGTATAATATTGTTGCCGGTAATGAAAACGGAAGTTTTTCAATTAATGCAAAATCTGGAGTCGTTTCAATTGCTAAAACTTTGGATTTCGAAACAGTTAAAGAATATTTTATGACAGTCAGGGCAGAAGATAGTGGAATACCTCCGCTTTCGAGTGAAGCACACGTCACGATTCGCATAACTGATGTCAACGATATCAGTCCACAGTTTGTTCAACGATCATATGATATCGTTATCAGAGAAGATGCAATTGTTGGCGATCGCATCATTCAACTCGTAGGCATTGATTTAGATTCACCTGAAAATGCGAACCTCACCTATTCATTCAATGGTGGAAATTTAAGTTATAAAGAGTTTCAAATTGATGCCAATTCCGGCATTATTACTGTTGCCAAAAGTTTAGATCGTGAAATGATATCATCATATATTCTTGAAGCGGTTTGCAATGATAATGGAATTCCTCGACCGCTTTCCAGTTCTGTTTTAGTTAATATCGAGATATCTGATTGCAATGATAATCCTCCTCTATTTGATAAAACCAATTATACGATTCACGTTCAAGAAGGGCGACCAATTGGATACTCTTTGATTAATTTTAAAATTCAAGATTACGACAGCGCCGCCAATTCTGGTCCTTTTACTTTTACAATACTATCAGGAAATGATGACAATAGCTTTACTGTGGCTGAAGAAGACGCTTCTCTGCGTACTAATGCTGTATTCAATTATTCAAATAAAAATAATTATGCAATTAATATTAAAGTCGCCGATTCTGGTTCACCACCACTTAACTCTTCAGCTTGGATTCAAGTATTTGTGACCCAAGAGTCTCAATTGCCTCCTCAAGTATCTTCTCATTCAATAATTGTAAATATTTACGAACAATTTCCTGGTGGTATTATTGGGCAAGTGATTGCTACTGACGGCGATCCTCACGACAAACTTAGTTATGATATTGTTAACGAGAATGATAGGCAGCTATTTTCTATCGATGGTGCAGACGGCACTTTAGTAGCTTATCCTGGACTCGATACCGGCAAATATCGAGTCAATATAACTGTTAACGATGGCAAATACTCTTCTCACGGAATGGTTGACATTGAAGTTTGGTTAATAACTGATTCTATGTTGGAAAATAGTATTGTTATCGAGTTTAGATCAATTTCTGTCAAGGAATTCATAACTAATTACAAGAAAACTTTTATTCGAGTTGTAAAGAATGTATTTAATGTTAAGATAAAAGATATATTAATTCTAAGCATACAGCCGGCCGAACATAAGGCGCAAATTAATAGAATTACGCGAAGCACTAATACTCTTGAAGATATAAGTGTTTTATTTTCTGTATCCAAATCTCGTGGCGGCCATTTTTCAAAACAATGGCTTAAAGCAAAATTGGTTGAGCACAAATCGGCAATTGAAAAACAAATGGGAATTTTGATCGAAGATTTTATTATGAAATCCGAATGTCAAAACATTGCCTGCAAACACGGCGAATGTCGAGATGAGCTCGTATTAAGCGAAAGCGACGTCATGTCAATAATTGGCAATAAATTAAGCTTTGTTTCTCCATTTCACGAGCATAGATTCGGATGCGCCTGTCATCCTGGTATGGCTTTGCATTTACTTTTGAATCAGTATATTATTTAAATTATATGTTACTTTAATAGGTTTCGGTGGAAAGCTCTGCGAAGCTATTGTAAATGAATGCGCTCGCAATCCTTGTCCTTCATTCAAAGAATGCTTACCTGTTTCCTCACCACTCGGATATTTATGTCAGTGTCCTTTCGGAAAATCTGGTCCAACTTGTAATCAAAATGCGGAAATTTGTTACAATAGCGATAAAGATGTATCTTTTTGTTACGAGGGTTAGTCAAATTAATTAAATTATATTTTAAAATATATTAATTATAATTAAAATTTCAATGCAGAAATGAATCCAATCTCATTTCATGGCAATTCTTACGCAAGATATTCGTTTACAAAGAAAATAGAAAAAATATCATTACGTTTTAAGAGTCAACAAACTCGCGCTAATATTTTTACTCAAACTGGAGATAAATCTTACAATATTCTTGAAGTATTTATTTATTTACTTATTTTTAAAATACCCTTTACTGTATCGTAATATCATTCACTATAGATTGCTGGCGGTTTCATACAATATCGGTTTGATTGCGGCAGTGGTGAAGGTCTTATACGTGTTGAAAATTTAGCTATTAATGATGGCAAATGGCACGAAGTTCTGGTCGAAAGAAAAAGTAACACCGCCTCTATCACTCTCGAACGAAAATATCGTGGCGGCGGTTTTGCTCCCGGAATAAGTGGTTGTCAAGACCTTAATTCTGATCTCTATTTTGGCGGTTCTGTTAGGCCTCGCGCTAATGCTATTGGAGGCGAAGAAGTCAGCTTTGGTTTTGTAGGATGTCTTGATAATATTTTGCTTAATGGACAACAGATACCATTACACATGACATCAACCACACCGATAGCGGTCTTAAAAACGTTAGCTAATGTAGAATTCAGTTGTAATTTTAAGCCAGACGTCGGCGCGTGTAAATCGCAGCCTTGTGTTAACGGCGGGACGTGTCAAAACCTAATTAATGGCTCGTATCAGTGTTTTTGCGTCGAACCAAAGTATAAAGGAATTAATTGCGAGATAGACACCAACCCATGCGAGTCTCACCCATGTCTGAACGGTGGTCTTTGTGTTCGCGATGAACAACTCTGTCAATCAGGTGTTAATAATTGCTATAAATGTGTGTGCAGTTCCAACTTTAATGGACAGAATTGTCAATTACCTCGTTATTGTACACCAAACTTGTGCCAAAATGGTGGCATTTGCGAAGAGATAGCGTTAGGACCGACATGTCATTGTCATTCGGGATGGCATGGACTATATTGTCAATTCGATATCGACGAGTGTCAGCTCACAACATCGGTCTGTTTATCTCCGGCCACGTGTATCAACCTTTCCGGATCTTTTCGCTGCATTTGTCCCGTTAATGCAAGTACCGGTTGTACCGGTGATAGTCTTTACACCACTAATATAATTACTTCGCCACTTCATCTTACATTTGATGAAATTATTGGCATTTTGATAGCCCTGACTGTGCTGGCAATTACTTTGTGTATAATAATGTGCTGCTGTAAATGCAAGCGAAAATCTAATAGGAATAGAGTGCCAAATAATTACAGAGATGCGAGTGAAATGTTGCTTAAAAACAATACAAACAACGACGTGAATGTTAATCTAAAGCGCTTTTCCAAAATAAGTAATTTCGAAATGGGAAACGCGGCCGGCATTAGTCTGCCTCAAAGGCCGACCTCTTACATCGAAACTTTAAATAATTTCGACTCGAATCGCATATATGGCAGCGCTGCTGATGAAATCGACACAATTCCTTGCAATGATTTCATACAAAACTTTAAAAAAGTCAATCCTAATCCTCCAATCGCTAGTGTCTCTCCGCAGTTGATTGACTCGAACGCTTCAAGTACTAGACATGAAGCGAGACGACAACAAAAAATTCAAAATGGTAATACAATTTTGATTTGTTTATTGATTTAAATTGCATTGAATTAATTTTATTATAGATGCAAAGTTGTCGCCAACTCGCAAATCAATTCAAACTCGCGCATCGTTTGGTGATTCCGATTCAAACGGTAATTAACTTGAAAATTAACTAAATTTGATCGTATTTCAATACTTAGTATCATTAGTTAATTAATTAAGTAATTAATTGAGTAATTTCTTTAATTTATTGGTGTTGGTGTTTTATTTTTTTTAGTTTATAATGAAGAGCAGTCGAGCTCCTTAACTAATTCTAACAACGCAGAAGGTATCAGTGCTAAACTCAATTAATTGCATGATTATCAAGCAATTTGCCCATTTTAAAAGCTCTATTAAACAATGACATATTTACAGGATATCACTGGGATTGCTCTGATTTGGCTGTGTCTGAGAATGATAAGCCCATCTTCAATCTATTTGAAGTGTCAGTCAACGAAATACGTGATTCAGAATCCAATTCTGACAACAGTCAAATAGAGCTTTTGACTGCCGAGTCGCAGACTGAACGAGCTTTTAGTAACGATAACGACAAAAGTCATGAAGAGTCGCCCTTATTAGTGCTCAATAGCGAAATGAACGAAATCGAGTTCGCCGACAAAAGTGAACCCTCGTCTCCGCAAAAGTATCTCGACTTATACCTTCCACGCCTTAGTGATAACGAATGGAATAACAACAATAAACGAAAAAACATATTGACGTATACAACTGATAATGACTCAGTCAATGCTAATATTAATAATAACAACAGTTCTGTTTCTGCCTTAAATTTTAGCGCCGAAGACTCCATAGTTAACGGCAGTGAAATTGATGACAGCGAATACGATGACGACGAACCCAGTCATCAATCGACGTATGTCTAACTTATTGCATCCATTTTAATGATAAGAAAATGCAAATATACATAATATACACGTTTATATATTTATATATATTTTTTGATCGAATCAAAATTGTTTGATAAGCATTGTGTTATTTAGTTTTTTAATGCTTAAAGACGTTGTCTTAATTTTCAAGACATTAAAAAAAGCATTTTTAAGTTATTTCAAATTAGTCTTTAGTAATAATATTATTACATTTTTAGTGCTATAAATTATTATACTGTATTTATTATTCAGTGCTGAAATGTTATTATAATTATTAAATTTATAGTCCTTTTTCATAAACCCAGAGTTTACAAAAATGTACACTTAATGTATAGGTATTTATAAATACAATTTCATTTTTTACTTCCATAATTTTCACATTTTGTAATTTATAATTTGTATAGTTTGAAATTAAATAAATAAAAGTTGTGTGAAAACAAATTATTTTGAATATTGTTTTAAATAAGGTGATGATTAACTAAGTGTAAACAAATCAAAGATGCATTAATTTTAACTTTATACTGACTAAATGCTTTAAATGTCGATATTTAAAAAAAATTTCGGCCGAATTTGGTCTGAAGATAAAGAATCATAAAAAAAATAAAGAAATCAACATATAGTTGATTTAAAAAAGGAAATTTTTAAGTTTAGAAATATCAAAAAAAAAGTTTCAAACCATTATTAAAGTGAAATGCTTTTCAATTTATGGCAAATTATTTTTATAACAGATTTCTTATTAGCAACTCTAAATAAAATATATAGTTCTAATTTATAGATATTATATATAGATATCATTTATTTAATAAATTTATATTATTATTTTTAAAATAATACAACTTTTTATAAACGTTTGAAAAGTTTTCAAATAATAAAAGGAATATCTCAAGCCTTATTAAAGGTAAAATTGTGGAAATTGCTGTCCAAATAAGTAGGTCTTGTCAGCCTAATTATAATGAAATATCTCTCACGTTAACGTCTCTTAAATTAATAATAGCAAAATATAAACAATAATAAACTATTTTAAAAATACCATAATTACCTTTTAGTATAGCCTGAATTATGAATTCGCGTCAAATAACCACTTTCTTTTGCTTCTTTTCGGGTATCAGTAAAATAAAAAATCGCAGTAATTAATAACATAATGCCGGCAACAAAATTCAATATTGTCACTGCAATCATGGATCCATCCTTTTCTCCATCTCCATCGTCGAAGACTGTTAAAGACGGACGATTTAAAGAACAACATTTATCCGATGTCGAACACGGCTTATTATACGCCACATTAGAGGAATAAAGTGTCATCAATCCAGCTATTATTATCACAAATGCTGACTAGAAATCAAATATATTCAATGATTAAACTATCATAGCATTAATTTTATATTAATTTTTAAAATATATTATTTAATTTTTGGGTAAATTTTAACGATTATAAATGAAAGAAATCCTATTTATAAAATTAGCAATTATTACATTGTGATATGCAAATCACGACTTGTAAAATAATTAACACAACCATAATTATAATAGTTTTATTAAATATATGTTATGAATGATTAGAGAACTGAAACGACTTAAAACAGTTTAAAACACGACAATGAGAACTGAAAGAGAGAGCAGATCAAATCTAATTTATGTGACACTTCTGTTTGATAAGCGTTGAGTATAAAGTGAAAAACACTGTACAGATTATACCCATATTATTTGGTCCTTAATTTACAGCCTTTCTTATTTTAATCTTACAGTATTCCACGTGAAAGTTTTGAAATTGTGGACAAAAATTTTACTTCGCTTATCATTACATCAATTACTTGTTAATGAATTATTGTTATTGTTTGACAATCATTTTGATAAACTTTTAATTTCAAATGAGACCTAAAATTATCAAAAAACAAAATAAGACGCGGCATCCATTATATCATTTCATTACTCAGTAGAAAAAACATTTGCTTAAATGAATTTAGTTGTTTTGATATACAGGTAGTTATGATGTAGTTATTTGTAATGTCACTCTGTAATGCTCACCTTATGTGTATTAGTACTCAGCGATGTTTTATATCTAAGATGTAAGAAATTTATTATTTTTATTTGTTAAACAGTTTTTAACATATTATATTTTAACTCTTTAGTAATGGTTAATAAAAGTCGGAATTTAGTCTTTCTACTGAAACTTTTATAAAAGAAAACAAAGTCAAAACAACTTTATTATTGCGAGCTTTTTATAAAATTTAAAATTTAAAATATTTAAAAATAAACTTAAAATTCCGATGCAGTTAAGTGTTCAAAAAAATTTTATGAGTTAACATAACATTTTTTCTTTGGTAAAAAATAAACTTAAGACTTTATTTTTTATGCTTAGTTATCATTAGCAGAGTATAAGGTATTTGAATTATTTTCAATATATTATTAATCGTCAATAATTTATTGATATTTAAATATTATTATTAATATTAATATTAATTTTATATTAAAAGTAATTTTCAGTATTAGGTATACCTTAAAAAGTGCTGCAAATATGTAATATAATTAAATCTTATTTGACGAATGAAATTATTTCAGTTGTGATTCCAGTATCTCATAATAAAATAATTCTAAAATTTAAATTAAGATTTTTAAATTTAAATTCAATCACTATTAATAAAAATATTCGAAAATTTACAAATTTTTTTTTTTGAAAATATCGAACAATGTATTCTTACATAAAGAATCCAAATTAATTTGAGAGGAAAAACTTAAATTTAGACAAAGCGACAGCTTTTAAATTTATTGTAAAGCAAGAAACGAAAGAAAAATTATCATAAATCGATAATTCTTTAAAATTAAATAGTCATAAATATATATGAGAAATATAAGAATGCTTACTATGAAATGAAATCCATACTTTAAGTGTTCATCAATTTTTGGAACTAAATCAATGGTTCCCAATATAATGATATAAATAACACAAATTAATGTAATTGCGTGTAAAATGTGAAGCTTTAAAAAATAAGTTGAAACAAATTTATCGATATCTTCCTTTGTTTGAAGCACTTTCAAATCACTTTCGGAAGGACTTGCGATGTAACAGACTTTTAGTGCTATTATTATAATTGAGGCCAAAGTCAACAGCTGTGATATTAATAAATTTTTATGTTAATTCATTTAATTTTTAAATTAAATCAATATATTATATTATTTGAAAAATTTTAGTATTTTATGATAAGATATTTTTAAACTAAAATTTGAAAAGTTTTATCAAAATAGAAAAATTTATACGCATTCATATTGATTTAAACAAATTAAAACATTGTAACGGAAGTAAAACTTTTTAAAATAAATTAAATTTCATTAATTAATATGAAAAACGAAACCAAATTTATAATTAAAGTCGAAGAAAACCTACTGAAACAATGGCAGCATTGAATTTGTGAAAACAGGAACGTTTTGGAAAACTTGTCATTATAACACTGACATACAAAATAACAGACTTGCGATAAGTCAGTTCATAAGATACAGCATAAGATACATTCCTGAGTGAGAGAAATAGTGTTTCTGTGTTTAGCACTGATCGCAACATCACTTACTACGCGGTGTAACAAAAACAGAGTAAATTGAAAAAATAATGAAATGCGCATTACTGTACGTTCTCTACATTTTTTTTACTTTGAACTTCTAGTCTGAAATTTTTTCTTATTAAAGCGATTGCCGATTGTTTGCTCTTTGGATCGATTCGTACAAAATGTTATGCAAAGTTATTTTTTTATTCATGAAAATTAGAAGCTTAAAATTAAATTCTAATGAGATTAAAATTTTACACTTAAAATTATATGACAAAAATATTAATTTTACAATTTAAAATATAAGTTTTATTTTCTTATTAGGATTAGAATTAATTTAATACTTTATGAAATATAATGAGCAAGAATTGACTTTAATTTATTCAATCGTCAGTAAAATCTAGACAGTTCTCCACAGTCTCTTACCTCCACTTGCATTTTGCTTTTGCAAAGTATTCATTTTGAAAATTTATTCTTTCACTTTGTTTTCTTCGCAGAAGTTTTACATTTGGAGACATCAATGAAGATATTTGAGTTTATAAGTATAGGATAATACAGATTAAACTGTATTTTAAACTATAAAATTTCAATTGATTTGAATGTATTCAAATCTAAATTATCTAAAAAATTCTTTATATTAAGAATTATAATTTAAACTAAATGGACATATAATGGTAGAGAGAATTATCTTAAAATTTTGTATCTAAGCGTTTAAATTTTTTTACTTTATAAAAAATATTGTTATAGAAATTTTAAAAAAATATTATTGCGCTATCTCTTTAACAATACAGTACTAAATGCTTAATACAGTAAAATTTCGATATTGTGAAAGAATTATTTGGACCCGAGAGAGAGTACACTATATCTATATTTTACTGAATTAACGCACATTCGATAGGTAATACTGAATAACATGTCCAACTTAAAGGACATATTTGGTAGCAATAAAGTGTACCAAAGGGAGTCCTATTTTGTCGGCCCTTTCCTCTCCTTCCTATTTCGGGAGGTGGAGGGTAATACACATGAATTACATAACTGAGAAAATTCTCCCTAATAAACAATATTTGAGATTAATTACAGATTCTTTCACTTTTTTAAACTTTCATAACAACACGTAGCGTTTGTTTGCTGTTTTACCAGTTTTCAAAAATGTGTTGAGTATTTGCTGACCGTAACCGATGGCCACTTTTTACTCTTTCATTAATATTTTGAACTCAGTTATCAATATTTAGTGTTCAGTAATAAGCGAGAGAATCGCCTCAACGTTTAGATTGAGTTATCGATAAATTTCTTTCTGCGTTAATCAAATCAAACTCTAACTTATTAAGTAATACAGAGTAGTCTACATTCTTAACCTTTACAGTAATGTAAACTCTATATACTCTTTCATAAATAAAGTCTATAGTCTGACAGACAGACAGAATATTTATGTGAATATTTATTCCGATATATTGATTCCGTTTATTTTTAATTGCAATAAAATTAAATTAGACTCAAATAATAGACTAAAATGTGAAAATAGACTAACTTAACACAAAAAGTGATACATTTGCCTAATTTTCTTGTCAATATGAGAGTGAGATAAATTTATTTCAGCACATCATATATCTAATATAACAAAACGCAATTCAACACAATAATTAGCCACTGTCTACCAATATATACTCTAACTTAAGTAAAACAAAATAATAACATTATTGAATTAGTAAAATTACATTGTCTGCTGTAATGTAATGAATGAATACGTATGCGTATATGTGAGTGTGTATAGAATATCGAGTAAATTAGAAATAATGCCTTAAATAATTAATATTCTATGCAATGCTAAAAAATTCAATAGACTTATCCCTTTGAGATTAATTTACATCACTTAATGCATGCGATGACCTTTCATTTTGGCAATTAAATGCATGAACTTTTTGAAAACCAAAAAATGGATTTTCAGGTATTATAATAATAATAAGAATTTTATTATCATTTCATGTTAATTTGTCTATATTTAATCAAAATGTAATGAATTGTTTGCGTAATAAATATTTAAAATTCTATTTGTAACTTTATTAGAATTTCATTGTATTAACATACAAGTATAAATAATAAAATTCTTACTATGACGTGAATAGAGAGCATTTTATAAAAATCTAACTTAAATTAATAATTATAATAAAAAAATTCTGATTTGTAGCAAAATCGGATAAATTTAACGCTTAAATTAAAATATAATCACATCCAAATTCTATAAATTATATTTCTAAATAAATTTTTACCGTGAGTCTCTCAGTATCTAAACATAAAGAGACCTTACTGTACATATTGCATATACATTATAATGAAAAATGTTGCTATTATTACATTTTTTTCAGAATATCTAATTTATTCAAATTCATTTAAAGATATTACAAATTGTTGTTAATAATTTATTCAAAGCCATCAAATTTTTGACCATTACTATTGAACGTTTCAAACTTATAAAGCGTTGACTATCATTCGCGTGCAAAATAACAATCGCGTATCGTTTAAATATTTATATTTTACATTAATTACTTGCTATAAAGTGCGGTCTATACACAAAACTAATTCTTGAAATTCGTAACTGTGCGACTATACGAGGGGCGGATTATATTAGTAAACTTATGATAATTTATCATTAATTTATCGAAAGTTTATTTACCACTATAGTTGATACAGTAAAAGTACAATACTTTTACTTTTACGCATTCAAATCCCACATTGAATTGCTATACTTTAAAATCATATTATAACCTTAACAAGCATTTTCGGACATTAGCCAATAGCAGCAGTCAGTTTGAGAAAAAGATAAATAATAGCCAATGGCTATCAAATAGCTGCTAATGCTATCTAAACTGCACATATTTTGCCGCAGTATTTAAAATTTGAAAAAGTTTTTAATCACTTCAATAACATGAGGGGTCGGTGCGCGAGACTGAGCGTTAGGTCAAGTGCGGGTCTGTGAGAGTGGTCAGAGGTCATTGGCGAGGGTGGAGGATCGAAGTGTGCGCGTGAATGAGTGCGAGCGTGAGAGAATGTAGGGAATGTTTAACGGGGGGTTAATAATAACAGTCGACTGTAATATTTTAATTAAATATGAAATGTATTCTTCTGTAAAATCCGCACTTTATTTTTTGTTATTAGCTCCACATATCTCAACACATAAAATCTATTGATCATCTCATTTATTGTGATAAAATTTAGAAATCCAGAGCATAAAAAACTTGATATATTTTATTATTAATATTTACGATAACTTTTACGCACTCATAAAAGGCAAAAACCAATTATACCTTTATTCGCATTTATTATTGCAAAGTTAATTTAATTTAAAAGCCGTATTTTTGGCATTTATTTGCCTCTCTTTATGGTAGTTCTTCAATGATTTATTAACCTAATGCTCGATAGAGAGGTGCTATGCATTTATGATATTATTTTAGTCTACTCTTTAATCAATAGTACAGAACAGTGTAAAAATCATTTTTTTGTTATTGTTACAAATCTGGCACATAAGCATTAGCAGAATGCTTATGTTAACTAAAGTTAACTTTTCGCCGCTCACTGTCTTGCACTGTACGGCTTGGGTGTCATTTCTTATCAAATATCAAATGCTAAGTTGGATTCAAAATTTTTTTTAATGATACTACTTTTTAAATAAGTTTTTAATTACTCCAAGTGTTTAACTGAATGAGTTTTATTAAAACTTGATTAAACAGCAATAAGAAAGTGATTGTTTAATTAGATATTTGGTGAATATTACGTCAATTTATTATTGATTCTCTAATTTTTTTTGTTGCAATTCTCGTTTCCGCCTATAAGTGTAGAGTTATGTGTTTTAGTATAATGTTTGTTGTTATGTATTATTACTTTGAATCGCATACAAGTCAACAATATGTGCCTTTAATAAAAGCATTTAAGTCTATGCAAAATATATTGAATTAAAATTTTCGCCTCACGCTAAACGACGCTAAATCTATAAACTTGAAGGACAGTCTGAAGTGGACCGTAACTCGTGTTGATGTAACTTTTGCATAATTTAAGAGTACAATAAAGCTCATTTTTCTATTGTGAATATAACATCATTTGAAAGATATTAATCATATTAACTTAATTTTTATTTCTGGCCAATATTTCATAATTATTTAGTTAAGTAAAATAAAATTTTCCGCAAAATTAATTGTAAATTAATTATAAAGTGTTAAACTATTCAATAAATATTCTTTTGTCACATTATATAATAAAGTTATGTATTCTCAAATTGAAAGTCACGATTAGTTTGCAAATATGGCTAATTTTGTTAAAATGAAACTATATTTCAATCAAATTATTGTCTCCCTAACCATTATTTATGTCGATTGTATTCAAGTTTTGATTAAAGGTATGTTTTACTTTTTATAATATATTTGCAAAATTATAGCTTATGATATAAATTATTCAGAATTTATATCATTTATGTTATTTAATATTGATTATCAAAATATATTTATTTATAAACTAAACTAAATTTATAATTAAAATAGTAAATTAATAAATTATATTTACTGTCTGTAGAAAATAATAATACATTATGTTCTCAAATTGGTTTTGAAAATGCTGTCCTCAACGAATGTGGTTATTGCACAGAAGGCAACACTGGATTGAAATTTAATTTCGGCACTGATTGCAATAATGTGTGCGACGGAAAAGCCTTTTTAGACTGCAATGATGTTTGCAATGGTAATTCATATATAGATCCGTGTACTGGTATTTGTATTGGTAAGTGTTTTATGCTTTATTCCAACAATTAGTACTATAAATAATTGTTCGCTATACACAAAATTGGAGACATTTCAAGTGTGGAATTAATTGATATTTTAAATGTTACCCGTATTAACAATATTGACATTTTTATTCTTTTCATTAATAATTTATAATTTATGTTTTATAATGGGTTATAATTTTCAGAAAAAAATATTTCTGGTGATTAATTAGACATATAATTCTTGGGTTAAGAGGATTAGTTTAGGACGTGGTTAGGTTTAAAGGGATAGAGCCTTAGTAGGCTTGGAGTTAATGAGTGGAGTGCGGTTGATATGGTGGTTAAGGTATGGGTCAGGTTAGGTCTTAGAGTATTTAAATAACACATTTATTTAAAAGAGACTGAAACACTAGTTGTAATATTATATACAGTTATATAACTATATTGTTATATCCATATTGTTTCTTGCTTTTAGATTCACTAGTGAATGATATCAATGAAGAAAAGCGCGACTGTAGAGGAATATGTAAAAATATAGGCACCGAAATCAAAGCTGACAATTTTATTTTGGATAAATGCGGATTTTGTCATAAAAGCGGGGATTTTCATAATTCATCTGTTTGTGATGATATATGCATTTCTGACAACGAATTTAAAAGACAATTGATTTGCGATGAATGCATTGATGTCAACAGCAATTACTCGTTAAATAGTCTTATCAACGATTGTGGTCACTGTAGAAATCAAGATTTTTCGGGATGTTCTTGCGATTTGTAAGAGTAAATTTACTTTTTCGTAATTAG
>JAQIYA010000086.1:0-31380 GCA_034699355.1 Microtritia minima | reverse complement strand
GAAAAAGCCTTTTTAGCGAAAGCAAAACTTAACAATCATTTTATACTTACTTAGCCTTTCATGAGAATAATAACTATTATTAAAATTACATATGAATCCTATAAATTTATTTATATTAGATTTAGATAATTATTTGTCTATTAAGCACAATAAACAATATTAATAATATTAATAATATTTAAATAATTTATTAATTTATTTTTAAAACAATTATTAAACATTAATACATGCAGATATGAACACAATAAATGCTAATTAACTATTATTTAATTCTATTTAATATTATTTAAGTTTAATTAAATATAAAATGTACTAATCATACTAATAATTATCATTAAACATTATTGGTTTTTCCCATTTTAAGAATATTTGTTTTTAAATCTTTATTCCCCAATAACCCCCTATACAATGCTAACGATTAACACAATGGTATTAAAAATACATAGAGTTAATGTTAATGTATTATTGTTAAGCAAACATTCGCTTCGCTCTTATTTTTATATTCAATTTGGTTAATTAAAAATTTGGTGTTATGTATTTGCTTCGCTCTTTTCCTTTTCATTTTTATTTTACTATAAAAATATTGTTATAAACGTATTTATTTCAAAAATTAAAATATTATTAATCTGTTAAATAGAAACTTCTTGATTAAATAAAATCTCAATTAGATTTATCGCATAAAATCGTTTTAAATCGTTAAATGCTTATAAATATCAATAGATAGGCATTTAGTTTAATAGTATCTTTAAAGTTCTACAATGAGTTTATTTTTAAACTAGTGTTAAGTAAATTTATTTACACTTAAATTATTCTCATTGAGAACATAATCTTGCTTTTAGTGACTAATGTTTTCAAATTAAAGATAAACTTTTAAGGAAACTCGAAGTGAGGCCTCTCGAGAATAATAGGAATCAATTATCCCTACTTATGTCCACTTAAACAGTATAGTATAAACATGAATGACACACAATGGTCGACAAACATAGCTATAGAAAAAAGGTTTTATTCATTATATTCTTAACAGTAGGCATTCCGCTTAATTTGCGAATACCTTTTCATTACAAATTGAACGACATTGCAGTCCACATGCGAGCCAACCTTATTTCGAATAACTTTGCATTTATAAACAGGTTTAAGTTATTATAAGCGCACAATCTATTAATAAGCGTCAACGCTATGCACGCATCTAAAGGTATTAAACATTAGCAATAATAGAGACGTTAAAACAAGTCTTATATTGATTGTAATACAGTATAACCCCGATTATAGCAACTTTCGATTATGGCAACACTTTTCAAAAGCACGGATAGCTCCTATAATCGGACCGCTATTACAATTATTATACTCTATTAGCAAAATTGAAATTGAATTGTCAATAATTATTATCAATACCTTTAGAATATTTTCGATTTGTTCCCAACAATATATGATAACTCGTTGCTTAGAGCGAGGTTTATATTTGCTGACAACCATCATATAGACTATGATTTATAACATGAAAAAATAATATACCCTAAAGTGGCAATCATAATACGCACACCTGCATAATAAGCACTTAATTATTAAATAAATTTTTAAAAATTTCCACTTATAATATGTATTAATTTTTAGTATTTTAAGTACGATTAATTGATTGATTATCATAAACTACTGAAATGCAAATTGAAAACTATTTCGAAGATTCAGAAACAGTGGAAATTAACTATAGTTACTTAGAAACTTATCATGAAATTCTTGTGTCATTTCAAACTAATTCTGATAATGAATTTTATGATTTTGATTACATTTTCTATGTATAATACGCAGCTTAGTTTTTTCAATAAATGTTACTTTTATCCAGAGATAATAAGCGTATTATGATCGGCACTTTAGGGTAACAGACATAAGTTTATAAACTATAATAAGTTTGACAAATAACTATTATAACTGATTAGTTAACATGATTTGTAAATTTTTATGACTAAAAATCGAGATAATTTGAGTAAAATTGTAAATCTTTAGATGGCAAGAGTGATGACACTGGTCTGTGCTATGTATGACAATCTAAATTAGAAATATATGTATCGCTCAAAGCATATATAAAGCACATCATAATAATGATTACAGGAAAGCCGTAATAGGATTCCTGCAAAACTCCAATTAGTGATGATTGAACTTTTAATATCAACTTACTTGAGGTGCACATTATTATTGCAACAACAATACAATCATATTCCTCTACTTAAACCATTGTGTGCGCGCACAACATCTAATGTGATCAATAACAGCGTAATCTACTGTTACGGATGAGTATATATAAGTACAGTTCGTACCGCATCGCAACTTATTATATTCTAAGCCATATTAATAATTTGGTAGAAATTAAAAGCTAAATATACTGATTGTTGGCTTCAATTCTATTGGTAATGTTAGGTTTGATGTTATTTCACAGTAATAGCTCGTTTATAGACTTTTATTAAATTTTTAAATAATAAAATTTATATAAACAACATAAGTCTGAATTAATATATTATTTAATGTAATTATTGTATTATTTACAGTTACTCGACAAATGGAAAATATGTTTAAATTAACAAAATTTGATTATCAAAACCAAATTTCTATTCTAAAATAATTTTTTTTAAATGTACAATTTTTTGTTACAAATCTAGTAAATACAATAGTTATACAATAGTTATACTTTGAAAGGTATAGCTAAATATTCATTTCATTAAATTGCTAAATAATAAAATTTAATGCCAGAATCACAACGTATTGTTTGAAATATTCAATTCTGTACAATACTTTGATTGCAGACTATAATGGAATTAGTAATGTCTAACTCGCATACAATTTTACTGAGGATTTAATTTTTAATTGAAAGCAAATTTAATGTTTTACCATTAAATATATAAAATCGCGTGCATTAGGAAGCAGTCGATAATCGGATGTTGCTGTTAGGATAACATGTATGTGACTCACATTAATGCCCATTGATATGGGGTGAGACACATACGTACCCTTCTTTTGTGTTGATCCCCAACAGCACAACTCCATTGACGGCCCATAATGGGTCCTTAAAAGCGATAATTCCGTGGGGTAATCAGCCATCAAATATCAAACATTTCATTTCATACCAACTCATGCAGTCCTTAGCCTCTAGTCTACCAGATTTATATATACACTGCACTTATATTTGAAGCCATATTGTAAGCGCGTTTGCGTTTTTGTTATAAGATCATCGAAATTCAATGTACAAACTGAATGGACAAACGCAGTGACAAACGAAATGTAAGTTGAGTTTCATTTAGTGGGCACGTAAGAAGTTATCCAACAACAAAGCAAATTAAGTATGAAAAGCAGAATAAAGGAAAAGCCAATGCGTTTCAAATAGCATACCGAACATTAAACTAAACCAAACTAAACCTATTTATTAGGAATGGAAATGTGATTTACAAGCCTTTGGACAGATTGTGCCGCTTTCGCATTAACTTATGTTGTCTCCTATTTGCACACTAACTCTATTCGTATGGATTACATTAATTTCATTAAATAACTTTCATTATCTTCTATTATATAAATTAAATTTGAATAAATATTTATCAAACTTACACATAATTGAAACAAGTCTAATAAAATTTATTATACAACAAATTAATGTATTATATAATATTTATTTTTATCAAAACTGAATGTGGAAATGTTGACATTTAGCTAATATAGAGAAATTGCAAATTAAGTAAGAAAAAAGCTTATACTTTCGCGTTTGCTAATTGAGTTTAAGCAAATGTTAGAGTTGTAAATTGGTTTTTATGCGCAAATGGACAATTTGAATGGCAGCAGATATGCTGAAAATTTATTTCACATTTAGGAAAGTTGGTAAACACGGTTTGGTAGCAGCACATTGTGGTGGCTTCGCCTTCAATGCATCATCATTTTCATATCTGTCCCGAGAGAGTGACGTGAATGGCGAAAACATACACATTTTGGTGTTACATATTGGCATTTGATAAATATAAAAAGTAGTTTTCGTCATTACTAGGCCTAGTGTTAGGCCTATGTTAGGACGGGTTTAGCGTATCAATTAAATCAAATTGACTCTATTGATCTTAAGTTATGCTTTCTTAATGCAAATAAAGCCATATAAATGCAGTCTCTCTCCGCTGGGATTTCATCGCGTCTGTCAAAAAATAAGTACTTTACTGGAGAAGTGTATCACGAAACTGATGTCCCATGAAATCAGATGAAATAACTGAAGAGACCAGTCATGGGATGACAAAAACGCATTATCCAACTAAATAGATAAGGCTGTAAGATGTGTACTCTCTCTCTCTCCACTCCACGCCTACCAACGAGTGTATGAAAGACTTGAATTCACCTCTATATGTATGGCTCAATCTGTCACAAATGAGAGTCACAACTGAAACAATCAATATTAAGTTAGAGTCTTGTTTTGCTACATTGCATTTCATGATTAGTGATCACGACTAGTGAAACGAAAATTGAATTGCGTTTTGTGCGAAACTCAAAACTAATGATTTTATGCGGTAAAGCCTTACAGCACTGCAAATGTATAGCAAATTAGTGTTTTCAATCAAATATTTATTACTTTTGCTGACTTATTATTTTAGCTCATTAAATATTTACTTGAGAAAGTAATTAATAACATTGCGAGTAGTTTGGAGTCAATCATAATAACATTAATTTTCGATTCTAACAATTATGTTTTGCGTAATGTTTTAATCTTATTTACATATTAACTTATTCAAAATCCAAATTGAAAATAAATTATTCAAATAAATTTTTATTCAAATGTAATTTAAAAGGAAAAAGTATTAAACGAAAAGTTAAACCAAGAAAAAAGTTATATCTATTAAGATATTCGTTCGCTGTTTGTTAAACATAATGAATGTTTGAATATTTGTTTTTTGCATTTCAAGTTTATTTAATAAATTCCAAATAAACATTTGTAAAATACAACAAATTAAGATTTAAATTCAAAATATAATGAGATTTAAAAAAAAATTATACGTCAGTGATATACAAAGCAAGAATTTATTTCAAAATAAAAACTACTACAGTATAACTCGGTTAATGTGAACTCAGTTAATGTGAACGATTTTTAAAGAACGAAGGGTTCACAAATGGGGTTATATTTTAAATAGTAGAGTTTAAAGATAGAATCTCAGGCTCTCATTCGGAGCCTTAGACTTAAACTTTAAATTTTTAGATTCTGGAACTTCAGACTCGGACTCCAGATTTTCAAAATCATTTTCGAACACTATTTTAAAATTTTTATAACCTAATAGTGATGATTTTTTTCAATAAACATTAATTTTTAATGGAAAATCTTGTTAAAGTGTTTGCAGTCATTTTTCTGAAATGCAAAATATTTTACAAATACTACTCGGATTTATAATCAATAATATTTTATTCGTTTATGCGATAAATTTTATTGGTATGTAAATCATAGTAAATTTTTTAATTATCTTAATTGTAAGAAAAGATACTTACGTTTATTTTTTCGACAAGACTTTTTGAACACTTTAATATACATAAACTTTATAAACTGTATAAACTTTTGCATGACTAAAATTATATAAATATAATTTGGTTTATAAATTTTTACTTTATTTGATAACAAATTTTTACAGAAATATTTAAACTTTCAAAAGTTTTTATTAAAATACGTTTTACTATAGCATGTGTTGTTTAAGATAAGGCAAAATTTAAGTCAACTTTATAAAAGTTATTTATCATAACAAATTCACTCCACACAAAATAAACTCTAATATAAGATTATTTTAAAATGTTTCACAATTCAATACACAACTAACAAATAAAATTGTTATATGTCATCGAGTATATATAAAATCTATTATTTTACTTTTTAGTGTTTTTATATTTTTATTTAGAAATGATTCGATAAAATAAATAATGCTATTGTGATTTTAAATGCAAAAATATTTATTTATCAACATATCTCTTAAATCAATAACGTATTTACATTTAAAACTATGAAAAGTTAAATTTCGATTTAAAAATATGATTTACTTTATCTTAACCTTTTATTTTTGTGAAAATATTGTGTCAAATGTACTTTTACACTATTAGGCTTTTGTGATTTTTTCTTAAAAAAGCCTTTCAGTTGAATATCAATACTTTTATAGTTACATATGTTTTTACTTTATTCTGAAAGAGATTAGTTATACGTATATAACTTATACGTTGTATATATGTCTCATTCTTATTAGTTTATGCATATTTAAAATATGTATACATTAATTTTTTTTTTTAAAATTGCAATTTTATGCATTTTCGGTTGCAATCAATCAACATTACATTCAATTTGCATTAATGTATAACATGCATGACAATAAGCTTAAATCTGGACAAATCTGAATAAAGATAAGCTTAAAGGAAATGGAATATATTGTCAAATTGGGTTCTTTTATAAATTGTGAATAATTAGTTTGGAAATAAGTTGTTCATCAATATTACAACTCTTTAATTGGTTATAATTAAGGATGAATTTTTACGGTATAAATTTTTAATGCATGAATGAGTAAATCGTTGTAAGTTACTCATGATTTAAACCATTCTAAACACTACTTTAGCATTTTCTTTACACAATATCATAAAAAACGGTGAGTTAATTAGTAAAATTACAGGCAAGACATGAAAAGATTAAATTAAAGGAATAATTTATTAATGGTAACGATTTAATTTTCTCAATTTGAGCTATAATTTGAAAAACATACACAATTAAAACACTAAATATTATTAAAAATTGATATTGTTTTTGCAAAATGTTCGTATGTGTCCCTTATATAGCAGTTGTCAATGCGAACATCGAAAAAGCTTTATACTTATAGAAATGTTGTTTATCCATCTATAATGGCATACATTTATATTTAAAATGAACTCAAAATTGGACCTGAATTCAACAAAACTGAGTGTTCATGTGATATAACTTTAAAAAACGTCGCCGCGAGGGAATTTGTACATTACTTTTAAGAAGAGACGAAGAGAGGATTTGGCCAGCTTTTCATATTCACTCACTTTACAGCGCTTTCATATGCTTAGTATTGCAATATTTTGAAAAATGTTTGTCAACTAACTATAAACGACTCGAAATTAAGGAATCAAATTCGTGTAATTCGTTTGAAATTTAAAGAAAGTGGAAAAGAGCTGAAAGTGAAGAAAGTGAAGAAGCGCTACGAAGTGCTGCCACTCATAACTTAATCTTAAAGATAAGTCGCTTCACATTAAATATAGTGAAGCAAAGCAAATATATTGGTTAAAAGGGAAGAATACTTAAAATAGCGCCGTATATGCGATACAGTACTTGACTTTAAAACGACGTTAAATTTCATCTCCCATTAATCATTAGTGTTGAATGAAAAGTCTTTTTGATGCATTCATGGTTGCAGTGATTTGTTCATATCCTAACTGCTCTCCGATGCAGTTAGCATGCAGTTAGTATGCCATTCCCGTGAGACGCACTTGAGTTGAAATCTTCTTATATAAACTCCATATATAGGTTAAAATATCCCATTGAATTGATAAAATATTAACCAAAGACCAATGCACAGACTTTAATAGCAACAAAATAGCGCTGCTATCAAAAGTGCCATTTATTTAGCAGACAGATTGGAGGGGAGAGAGAGGGGAGAGATAAAGCCGAACCATATTCGAGTTCGCATCGTTCGCATCGCTCTCCGCATCGCTCTCCGCATCTCTCTCTCTGCTAACTCACTATATAATATTAATAACGTGACACAAGCAAAAGCTTTTCATTAAATGTGATGCAAATCCGATGAGAATATCAAATAACATTGTTATACTCAAAGCGAATAATATGTTTATATAATTAATAGTAACTATCGTTAGTTACTGTCTTCGCAATCAGACGTACACTTACTCTACTTAACTCTCTTCCATAAGATATGAAGAGCTTTTCTCTACTTTAATTGAGGCACTATAACTGTATAACTGGTCATTTAGTTGTAAGCCTCTCAAGACGATCATACCATTACATTTTGAACGACCCAAGAGAGATGAAGCCATACTCAACAATGCTCAACAATACTCAAACATACTCAACGATACTCAACAATAATACTTTTCGCCATTCTCTTCGACTTATAGAAACTATCATACAATGGAGAGCATAAAAGCTAACTTTGTTAAGCATTATTTGTTTAAAAAACTCAGTGGGGGTGACAATGATTGTGAGGAATGCGTGAACACTAATGCAAACACGCGTCCAAACATATCTCCGCATCTATTGCTCGACAAGCAGTAAAACGAATGGTGAGAACATTATTGAACACACAATCTTAATACAGCACTCCATCGCAAGCAGCAGTCGTAGCACACACTCATGCCATGCCATACCATACCGTACCATACCATACTCTTATGCAAAGTTAATGCTTTATTCGCATAATATATCATTCATCACTTTCGCTAAATCGCAGTATGCGGTATGCGGTTTCATAGAGCAAGCGAGACAAATGAAACGCCGCGACACACATACGCACACATACGCTCACATAGGCACACATTGTGCTCAATGAGTGCACACTAAGATGAAGCCATCAACACTCTATTATGGTGGACCACATTAAATAGCGAACCAACAGAGCCACTCATAGAGCCACTCAATAGCTCATATTTTGCAAATAAATATATTATTAGTTTGATAATGCGAACCATAACATTGACCATCTCAGAGGGTGGGCCACTATTTATTTAGTGAATAACTGAAAAACTCAAATTCAATTGCCTTTTAAAAGAGAGTTACATAAACAGCAAACAAACTTACAGATACTTTCTATGACCTATAAAACTTATTTTTCAACGCATTGTGTTTTGACTGCAGCGATCAATAACGACAATAGTTTCGCTTTGCTTCAAAATAAACTTATGTACCAAACAAATCAAAGCGTAAATCTTTTATTATCAAAAAAAAGAAGAAAACTTGGAAAATAAAACGTGAACAGCAAAGCGTATAAAGCATTGGTTGGCGTCGCCGACAATGTATGGCAATGTATGTAATGGCAAATGGGAACACAATGATAGAATGGGGATCTCATCCAATTTTGTCGAGCCATTTGTCACCAGGTTTTACCTTTCTTACTGAATCGTATTACCGCTCTCTTCGATCCGCAAACATGTGTTTTACGAGAAATATTGAGATTTATTTGCGAAATGACAAGATGTAGCTCTGCTTTCCATGTAATATCATAGAGCTTTATAAATGTTTATAAATGTGTGCGAGTGTGCAATGTGTGGCCAAAACGAGATGAAGTGAGCTGAGGAGTGGAGAGAGTGGAGCCAAAGTGCATCAAACTGTATGCAATCATCATTTGCGTCTTGTATGGCAAGCAGATTATGAAAGAGCGATACAGATCACTATACATCTCACTGTACATCTCACTGTACATCTCACGCCTACCATGCATAACATCACACACTCGCACACACTCATGCTCTCCGCTAACATCACCCAATCTCTGTAACATCACTTGCAATTCTCTCAAGTCTTACGCACTTATTTATTACTTTTGCCACTCTATAGCGCATCAAAGAATTAATGTTTTCAATAATAATCAATTTTAGCGCAAATGACAATCTTTAAAAACTTATAATTACTATTAGCATCACAATAATTCAACATTAAATTATACATAAGAAAATTACAAACTTATAAAATGCAAATTAATAAACATAATTTTATACCATTTTTAACATTTTTAATTTGCATAATTTTTTATAAATTAATTAATCTCAACTTAAATTAAAAGACGTTAAATGTAACACATATTAATTATTAGTAATAATTTATTACAATATTGAATTCATCTTTTGTCCGCCAATAATGTGTTAGTATATTCTAACTATAGTTAAAATATATAGTAAGTCTGTACAAAGTTTTATGATAGAAATAATATGTTTACTGCTCTTAATGTCTATAGCCTTAACACCGCTCTCTACACTGTTTTATATTTTCGACATAACAGGTATCTTTAGTTTTATATTCGCAATCTCTAACTATGAAATCTCAGCGTCTCTATGCATGAATTCAAGTCGAATTGCAATATACTCTGTATATGTTGAAAATTGAATTAAAAGAATCGTAAATTTATATTTTAATAGAAATAACTTTAATTAGAGATGTAAAGCGTAGTGTTTAAAGATAGAGTCTCAGACTCGGACTCAGACTCTAAAGGTATAGAGTCTCGGAGTCTCTTAGAGAATCAAATTGTTTTTCAAATAAATGTTTTATAATGTATTTTAAGGATTAATTTGAATTATTACAATGATATTGAAATTTTACACTTGAAATTTAATATTAAGTTAAAAATAAACAAAATAAAGTTCTGTTCTGTTAAATATTTATAGACTCTGACAGATTGCATTGTAAATTGGAGACTCGGATTCGGACTCAGACTCTAAATTATTCATGACTCGGGCTTAGACTATATTGAAATATAGAGACTCGGACTCAAACTCCAACTTTAGAGACTCTCTGAGACTCCAGACTCTGACAGAGTCCGAGTCTATTTTAAAAATTAGTAAAGCGTTTCTCGTTTTTACATTCGTTTATTCGCTAATTCGTGAATTTTAGTTTTCATTTTTCATTTCGTTTAGTTTTGAAAAATTAGATAAAAGCACAAATTTTAAAAATTTATTATCTCATTATTGTTAATTAGCACTCAATAAATATTAATAATCTATAATTGATTAAAATTTTTATCATATTTCATAGTTATGATAGTTAGTGTAATATATTTAGAGATCAACTTTTTCAGTTGATTCATAAAACTAAATTCGGTGATTATATTAGGTTTTAAAAAATTGTATGCAAAAATGTAATACAAAATAACTGCTTATTAAAAATTTGCTATTATTCAATATCGTCTTACTATTAATAATTTACAAATTTATAAATAATTTACAATTAAAATTGACAAAATTTACTATTAATAATTTTTTACAATATTAATAATGATCGTTTGAAAATTAATAATTTGTGAATCTGAAAATGAAGAAATTTCCTAATTGGGCAATTTTTTTGTACATTTAAATTTTATTAAAATTGCATCGAATATGTCTAAATAAAAATCAAATTCAATTTTATCAAATTTTAAAATCAAATTTAATGGTGATTTTAACAGATATATTGGAAATTAATTTATTTTTCAATTTTATTCGAAAATTATTCTTTTTCCAAATATTAATATTTTCAAATACAGATATCATTAAAATTTTTAATCTTAAACTTGTTCAAATAATTTTATAACTCTCTGTATTTTCTAAATACTTTTAGATCACAACTACATGTATCTATTGACTATCTATACATGTATCAACTACTGTATCTATTAACAACTAATTATCTATTAATATGTGGTTCGCAATCATGAAAATAAACTTTAAATTCGGAATATAATGCTCTAAATTAGAGAATTTCTGGAAAATATGAAATTAAAACTATAATTGCTAATCAAATCAAATAATTGAATAAAAATTTTCTTAAGTGTTAAGTAAACGCCCATTTGCTTGAGTTTTAATATTAATCTTGTACAAAAATAACATTAAATGTTTAAAATTAACACTATTATTTTTACTATCTCAGTACTTTACAAGAAATCTCGAGGTTTAAATGCAAATGTCAAAAATAGAAAAATACAAAATACAAGTTCGGCATCAACAAATGTAAATCGAGTAATTATTTTACACAAATCGTAATTATTTTAGCGGACACTCGCCTCTCTTTCTTTCAAATAGGGAAATAAAGTTCAGGCATTTTGATTAATAAATTTTCCTAAAAAATAATGTTTATTGCAATTATGAGTTAAATTGAATAATGCGACACATTTGATGTTTTTTGGTATATATTCTATTAAAATATATTTCAAATTTACAGATATTGATTACAAATAATTAGAAAATAGAGTTCATCTCAATCAGATAATTCAGTAGATATGTGCTTAGCAATAGTATTGAGCTGTATATTAGATGTTCCCTCATATATGGAGCCAATTTTACAATCACGATAGTATTTTTCCACTGGAAAATCTCTGGTAAACCCAACGCCTCCCAACCATTCAACACATTTAGTTGTTGTATGCGCGGCCACTTCTGACGCGTAATATCTAAATTGAAATAAATTAGTGTGATTATTAAAATTAAATATTTATAAATAGATTATCTGATAGATTTATTATAAATTTTTATTAACTTCTGAACAATTTCTAGAAATATCTCTTATATATTTATTCTTAATTACTCGAATGACATCCCATCACTAAAATGAGCCAAAATTAAATAATAAATAATTACTTTATAAATAAATATTTGCAAAGTATCATTTCAAAAGTCATTTATAATGGCACACCAAACACAAAATATACCATTAGATTTCGTTTTAAATAAATTAAATATCATACTTAGCCATTGCAGCCTCTTTTATGAAAGGCAACTTTGCGTCTCTAAGTCTCGCAGCATTATAAACCAAAAGTCTGGCCGCTTCTATCTCTGTCGCAATGTTAGAGATCTGATGCTGCATTCCCTTAAACCCAATAACAAAAACTTGTAAAATATAAATAAATAATTCACAAATTAAAATGTTCAATTAAATAAATACTTGAAAATCAAATATTTTTTGGCCAAATTGTTTTCTCTGAAGAGTATATTTAACGGCGTGATTAAAACAGCCGTCAGCCAAGCCAAGCATTTGAGCGGCGATTCCGATCCTGCCTTCATTTAACGTTCCGATTGCATATTTGTATCCGTGACCGACTTCACCAATTATATTAGATAGTGGCACCTAAATATCAATAACTGATTAAAAGTTTATAAACAAACAAATTTGAAATAATAGCAATAATGTGAAAAATAAAACTTAGAAATAAAGAATTATAATAAAATTATTTATATAAATATACTTATAGAAAGAAATGATATTTAAATCATTATTTTAAAAATTTGAGTAATGAATAACAAAGATTATAGTAATAAAATAACAAAACAGTAAAATAAATATTTGCAGAATCAAAAGTAGAGATTAAAGTTGAACGATAAAATGCAAATAAGATCACCACAATTCATCAAAAATCTCCATAAAAATTTTTAACGATAAAATTTTAAAGAACTTCTATTGTGTATTATTCAGAGATTCTCTATCAAATTATTACCAATACTCTGCAAAATTTTTATATTAAATGTATAATCATAAAGTCTTACAGTTAATTAAATATAAAATTTTGCTAAAACCAAACCTTGACGTCTTCAAAAATAACAGGACAAGTACTGGAGGCTCGTATGCCGAGCTTATCCTCATGTTTTGCAACTGTAAGGCCAGGAGTGTCGCGCTCAACAACGAAACATGTAATACCTTTATAACCAAGACTTGGATTAACATTTGCATAAACCAAAAAAATTCCAGCGTGTTCTGCATTAGTTATCCAACTTTTAGAGCCATTTATAATATAATAATCGCCAGCTTTAGTTGCCTGAGTCTTCAATGCGAACGCGTCTGAACCTGAGTTGGGCTCAGACAAACAAAAACAGCCGACCTTTTATTAAACGAAATAACACGTAAAATACATAACCTATGTTTATCAGTTAAATCAATCTAACGGTATTGCTTGCGATTCTTGGAAAGTACTTCATCTTTTGCTCCTCTGATGCGAACCGATTGAATGTTTGCGAGACGAGAGTGTTTTGCACGTCGCAAAACACGCTCACAGAAGGATCTACTTTTGCCAATTCTTCGATCACAAGCATAGCTGTGAAAAATGAAGAACCAGTGCCGCCATATTTAGGATCAATATCTACAGCCATTAACTTTTTCAATGTATGGACGAGAGTTAAGCTATAATAAAACTAATTAAACTCATAAACTAACCCCGTTATCGAAAAGAGCTTTAATTATAGACTTGTCGAGCATCGACTCTTCGTCCATCTTTTTTACTAATGGTTGAACTTTTTCAGCCGAGAGTTTGGCGACAATGTTTTTCATGGCTTGTTCTTCATCTGACAAATGAGTGAGTGGTAATGCAATGCCGGTAACGCTCGCCTCCATCGCAGTCGCGGAGTGCATGTCATTGCGACCTAAACTCGTGCTTATCTGTCGACTCTTCGCATACAATTTTAATGATTTTTGACTTAATTTCTATTATGAACAAAGTATCAAATAGTTTAGAAAGTTTGACAAATATATAACAAATAATGTATAACAAAATCTTACTTTAAAAACATTTGGCACTTTCGCGTACATTATTGAAAGCATTTATTTAATTAATAATCAATCACTTTAATCATTAAAATAAACACAAATTACTTGATGAACATTAGGAAATAGTTTCAAATAAAAATATATTAATCAACGAAAACACAGTTGAGTGCAGTGTAGGTGTAAAGTTGTTTACATGTAGTCTACACACCACTCATTTCATAATATTGTTTTCATAATAGTGTTGATAATATAGAACTCCTCCTCCTTTAGTGCGTCACGTGTTTGCGCACAAATTGAGGTGATCTTCATTTCAATTTGATCTTCAATTGAAATTCATGGCAAACTTGAAGAGAGACGTGTTTTGGTGTCGTTATCGCGATTCGCGACAACTTATGGGAGAGAGAACTGATTTATTGAATCGCAATGAAAAGGCAGCGAATTTGTACAAATCAATGGCCACCAGAAAGGACTGCATTTGGGACCACAGGTCGGACACCCGATCGGCCACTCCTTGCGGCGGCATTTTTAATGTCCAATACTCTCCCGACGGGTATTGATGTTTATTTGATTTATTTGTGATCAAAACATAGTATTACTTAAATGTTAATATTACGAATTTAAAATTTTATTATCGTTAATTAAAAGAAATAAAAATAAAATTTAATAAATCATTTTTTATAAGGATATGCAGATATCACGCAAATTTTATTATCTTGTAATATTTATTGTTTAAGACAAATTGAAGGCGTAAAGGGTGTAAGGGTTAAATAGGCTGTGATTACGAACAGATTTGAAGTTTACAAACAATTTTAATTTTATATTAGTTAGTTATCTCACGCAATATGAGGAAACACAGAGTATATTTTGATATATAATTTATATTTATATTTATTATTTTCCATATTATTTTCTATGATTCTCGTGAATTTTGCAAAATTATGCATTTTTTCTATTAATATTAATTTAAATTACAATTTTATAAATTATTTACCTTTTGTGTAAATTTTGATAACAAAAAATAAAGTAAAATTAGGGCTTATTTCTAAATATCTAAAATTCATCTCATAATTAAGAATAGAAAATATAATTCAAATTAATTAATTATTTAAATTAATGTTTTAGTTCTTTATTGGTGGCCGCGACCGAAAATAAAAAGGTGCTCATATTTAGTGCACACAATCACAGTTTGCAGCACGAAGTGACTAATGCTCACAAATCATGTGTTAATTTAGTTAAATTTCTAGACTCTCGAATGTTTGCCACATGTTCTGATGATTGTACCATTGCTTTGTGGGATTTAAGAAATTTATCGAAAAAATTAAAGTCATTAAAAGGACATGAAAATTGGGTTAAAAGTTTGGAATATGATAGCAATAATGGGATTCTTCTTTCGGCCGCTTATGATCATGTGGTGAATAAATGGGACATTAATGGCGCGAACATACAACCAGAAAGAATTTTGAAGATGAGAAATATGTTAAGAATGTGTTTAACTCCTGATCTCAATAAAATGATTTTATCGAGTAGTGACGGATATTTGCTTATCATTCATAATTTGAATGTATCCACACTTTACAATGATTTTCAAGCATTCAATTCTGATCTGCATTTGCGAATGCAAGAAGAATACAACTATGAAGTCGATCTCCAAACCATTTTTAGTCCTTTATTTAATTCGAACAAAAATCGAATTGAAATGATTTCTGATTTTCCTGACGGAGATCTGAAAGGATTTATAACTTCATTAGATATCCATCCATACGGTTGGGCCGCGCTTTCAAGAAATACAAGTTATGACGAATCATCTGAATGGTCATGTGTTCATGACATACAAGATTATATGAGTCCTCACTCTCAAGATTCTTCAAATAAAACTTCTGATGAGTTGTTTACAGAAAACAGTGATAAGTTATTAGAAAATAATTCACAGAGTAAAGGCGAAACCAATCATTTAGATTCATCACTTATATCCAAAAATCATCATTTCATAAAATCTAATAAAAACCGCTTAAAATTTTACGCACAAGAATCAAATGAAAACCATGGATTTATTAAAGAACTTTGCTTTAGTCCTGACGGAAGAATAATATGCTCGCCCTTTCATTTCGGGTATCGATTATTCTCTTATGATGTCAATTGTAAAGAAATGTCAGATTGTGTCGAAGATAAAACGAAAAAGCTTTACGAAATCAAGAGAAATCTTGCGCACGGAGATTATGTGGTGACCACAACATTCTCTCCTACTTGTCTTCAGATCGCCTCCGCCTGTCTTAGAGGGAGAATTGTTTTTAGTTATCCTATTTTGTAAAATAAGATGTAATTTATTTGTTTCATAATAAATAATTAGTTTTAAAATATATTTTAAAATTGATATAACTCGCGTTACTTAAGTAAATTAAAAATGAATTTAAACATGTATTCTAATGTGAACTCGTTTAATATGAATACTTTGGTGTGCTTTATATATTTTGATGAATGATTGATGAACTCTCAGTGCATTTAATTCTCTGACCACATCTCTTTTGACTACAGTGCCAATATTTTTGTCGTGTAATACTTTAATAAATTTACTTCACCTCCAATTCTACTATTTTAAATTTTTTACTAATTAAAAAAAATTACAAGAATAATCTAATAAAAATTAACTATAAAATAGTTATATTTCTTAAAATAAATAAATAAAGAAATATTTCTCAATTATTCAAGAACTAAATTGTCCACATTATGGGTTAACATTTATAAAAATTTGCAAATTTCTAGTATTAATAAATGCATATAAGCTTATTTATGTCATAAACTAAATATTCAACTAACAAAAGTTGAGATATAATGCTATTTAATAATTAATTATTCATTTAAAGCCTTCAATTATTGATTTAAAAATGATTAAAAAATACCAAAACTTATTTTTGTTAGTATACCTAACATATACTAGCATTAATAACAGTACGTTAGTAACTATTATTTTAGTTGGACTTACTGTTAGATACGAATTTGAATGACTCACTAAGGCGTATACCAAACATTTTTGTGCGATAACAGCATACAGTGTTAAAAAGTTTTAAACATTAATGTCGTTTTAAGCATTGAATAATATTTAACTGAACAATATGTAAAATATTTGCATAATATAAAATAAATTAAAACATATTTATTTATTAATTATAATTTATTATTACAATATATTGATTATTATTTTAAGTATAAAATTTTATATAATTAAAAATATTTTAGAAGTTAAGTTAAATTATATTTTTAAAAATATTTATAATAAGTTAAATATTCATATGTTATAAATAGATATGCAAACGAGTAAAACTATTCATATTTAAAAATAGTTTGGTGAGCATAAGATATGCGATAGAGCACTAAATCTATTCGAATTTTTAAGATCCTATTTAACTATTTTAAAGCCTAAAACCGATTCGATCTAATTCAGCATATTTTAAACTTAAATCCGACCCAAAATCTGATTCATTTGTTCTCTAATAAAAGCTTAATCTTAAATTTAAAATATCTATTTTTGCAATTATCTTTAAAAAGTCTATCAAATAAATTATATAAAAATTGAGAGATTATATCGAATCATATAATTTTAAAAAATATTTTGTATTATGAGTGGCTATTATGTAAAATATTATTAATATACTTTTTAATTTATTTTTTAACATTAATTTTAAAAATTCTCGAAGAATACTAAAAGAATACTAAAAGCGAAAATTTTATTTATTAAAAATAACAATTTATAAAATTTGACAATTTATAAATACGTTATTTTTTATAACAAAAATTAGAGCATAATTAATTAAAATTAAAAATGATTTGTAGAATTTTAAGCATTACAAACTATATGTTAAACAAAACAGTGAAGAAATATTTGTAGAAATGTGAAGCAAAAAATGCATTTGAATGATGCGTTCAAAACAAGTTTTTACGAGCATTTAAAAAATTGCAAACTGTATTCATGAATGAGTATTGGCGTAACGCTTCGTTTAACGAGTTTGACTGTAGTGTGAATGCAATACTCGTAATGCACTTCAAATGCACTTCCGTTGCATAGGTATGAGTCGTTATTTGGTCGCACTTTATTTACAACACAAATGACAGCTTGTGTTAGACGTCACTCATTATTAGTGAAATTATTAGTGAAATCATATCGAAATTAAGGTTTGCTCAGAACAGTGTTAATAATGGTATTAAATAGCGTGTCATTGAACTACAATAATGGTAACAACAATATGAGTAACACATCTCTCTTAATACCCACCACTCAAATGGCGATCAAATGGGATCCAAAAAATTTGGAAATCCGTACGCATTCGGTGGAGAAGACGTTGGAACCACTCGTCATGCAGGTCTGTATGGCATGCTTTGCTGATAATGTGTTTGTGTGATAATGAGTTGATGCCACCCACAGGTGACCACTCTGGTCAACACGAAGGGGCCGTCGAAGAAAAAGAAGGGTCGCTCGAAGAGAGCGCACGTTTTGGTGGCGGCCGTCGAGAAGGCCACCGAAAACTTCATACTTAAAGGCGAGGAAATAGCTCTCGAAAATCCGGACATCAAACTAGAAATGCTGTCCGCCGTCGATGAGGTGCGAAATGCGGGCGAATGTATGAGTAAGTCTTCGCGAGAGTTCGCTGAAGACCCGTGTTCTTCAGTGAAACGCGGAAATATGGTTAAAGCGGCGCGAAATCTGTTGTCAGCCGTGACTCGACTCCTGATTCTCGCCGATATGGTGGACGTGCACCGACTCCTGAAGTCGTTGCAAGTGGTGGAGAACGATCTCGATAGGGTTAAGAACGCCTCGAGTCAGGCAGAGCTCGTCGAGTCGTTCAAGAGTTTCGGCAAAAACACCGCCGAACTCATTAGTCAGGCCGCGAAGAGACAGTCAGAACTGAAAGACCCGCGACTGCGCGATGATTTGGCCGCCGCTCGAGCTATACTTAAAAAGAATTGCATGATGTTATTGACGGCATCTAAAGTTTACGTTAGACATCCAGAACTGTCGGCCGCGAAGGAAAATCGAGACTTCATATTCAGACAGGTGTGCGAAGCGGTGAACGCTATAAGCGATGTGGCGCAGGGCAAGACTGGCGCCAACAATGGTTTGGGTCAAGTGCCGTTCGACGGGCCCGGAGAATTGGCCGCCGCTTTGGATGATTTCGACGACAGCATTATTATGGATCCTTTAGTTTACAATGAAATACGTACGCGTCCCGCTCTCGAGGAAAGACTCGAAAGTATTATTAGCGGAGCAGCTCTTATGGCGGACTCTTCGTGTACTCGAGATGAGCGAAGAGAGAGAATCGTTGCGGAATGTAATGCTGTGAGACAGGCATTGCAGGACTTATTATCTGAATATATGGCTAACGCCGGTCGCAAAGAGCCCACAGAATCATTAGGCAAAGCCGTTGAGCACATGACTCGCAAGACGAGAGATTTAAGGCGTCAATTGAGGAAAGCAGTTATTGATCACGTGTCAGACTCTTTCTTGGAAACCAATGTTCCTCTTTTGGTATTAATCGAAGCCGCAAAAAATGGTAACGAAGCAGAAGTTGAGGATTACGCACAGGTTTTCACCGAACACGCGAGTAAATTAGTGGAAGTGGCGAATCTGGCGTGTAGTATGTCCAGCAATGAAGACGGCGTTAAAATGGTTCGATACGCTGCCGCACAAATCGAAAGTCTTTGTCCGCAAGTTATTAATGCAGCGCGCATTTTAGCTGCTCGTCCGCGATCTAAAGTGGCTCAAGAAAATATGGATGCTTTTAGGTTTGATTTTATTTAATTTATATACATTTAAAATAAATAATTTCAATAATTTATTTGAATTACTTGTGAAACAGAGACGCGTGGGATAATCAAGTGAGGATTTTAACCGAAGCTGTGGATGATATAACCACAATCGATGACTTCCTTGCCGTTTCCGAAAACCATATTTTAGAAGATGTGAACAAATGTGTGCTGGCTTTACAAGAAGGAGATGCAGACACTCTCGATAGAACTGCTGGTGCTATACGTGGCAGATCTGCCCGCGTATGCAATGTAGTGACCGCTGAAATGGATAATTATGAACCGGGAGTTTATACCGAAAGAGTTCTCGAAGCGGTTGTATGTTTACGCGATCAAGTTATGTCAAATTTTGCGCACAGAGTAGAGGTAGCTGTGGACGCGTTAACTGGTAATGTTTCTAAAGAAGTTGACGAAAATGAGTTCATCGATGCATCGCGTCTTGTATATGATGGCGTTAGAGATATAAGGCGTGCAGTTTTACTTAACAGAACGGTTGAAGAATTAGATTCAGAAACTGAAATTGAATACGAGGACAACACATATGAAACGAGAAGCAAATGTAAGATTTGATGTTTTAAAATTTAATTATTTATAAATTGAGTTGATTTGAGTTATGACATTAATTTTTTTTATGTTCGTTTTATGTAAACAGCGAGTGTTCACACTGACTTCGATGAATATCCAGATATAAGTGGTATTAGTAATACTAGAGATGCATATCGATTGGTGTCAAAGGAAGAAAAAGAAAAGATTGCAGAACAGGTGGAAACGTTCAGAACGGAAAAGAGCAAATTTGATCGCGAAGTGGCGAAATGGGACGACACTGGAAATGATATAATTGTGATCGCGAAGGAAATGTGTATGATTATGATGGAAATGACAGACTTCACTCGCGGAAAGGGTCCGCTCAAGACTACTATGGATGTTATTAATGCCGCGAAGAAAATTTCGGAATTTGGAACAAAACTCGATAGATTTGCGCGACAAATAGCAGATCAATGCCCCGAATCTAACACTAAAAAAGATTTGTTGGCTTATTTGCAACGCATAGCGCTTTATTGCCATCAATTGAATATCACTTCTAAGGTTAAGGCAGACGTTCAAAACATATCAGGAAATCTCATTGTTTCAGGAGTAAGACATTGAATAAAATTATTGTTTGTCAACAATTAACACGTTGTTATTAATAGCTCGACAGCGCCACATCTCTTATTCAAGCGGCTAAAAACTTAATGAATGCTGTTGTGTTGACTGTAAAAGCTTCTTATGTTGCATCGACTAAATATCCGAGAAGTGGACACCAACCGATTGTAAGTTAATTGGCCTTTAAGTAGTTATGACGTAGCATTGTTGTGATCTGTTGAGATTTGTAACAAAAAAATAACGTTATACAACAAAAATTTACTGAAATCATTGATATAAAAGTTGATTTCTAATCATTTATAGTTTTGTCATTTTTGTCAAATTTCTTTTATGTTTTGTAGTTATAGTTTTGTTAAACTTTTTGCTAATCGACATATGTCTCAGCTATAGTATATTTTAATTTGTAATATTTAATTTCTATTTATAGTCTCCGATTGTTGTTTGGAGAATGAAGGCTCCCGAGAAAAAACCATTGGTTAGACGGGAAAAACCTGAAGAAGTTCGAGCAAAAGTAAGGCGAGGCTCACAAAAACGAAATATTGCTCCCATTAAAGCATTGAGTGAATTTCAAAGTCCTGCAGAGTCGGTATAAATTTTGGAAACAGCAATAGAAAGTTCAATAAACAAAATTTACGTTTACATTCCTTAAATAATGCGAAATTTAAAATGAAATTTTCTAGATATAGCAAACAATTCCAAAATAATAATAATTATAAAAGTTTCAAATATGAAATAACCTCAATTTTTTAAATTAATTTTAGTGAGTTTTGAGCCCAATTATACTTTAAATAATGCCAAATCGCAATTTTTACCACTAAACAAATGCAACAAATATCGAGTTTATATCATATGTACGAATAGTAATACGAATATTATTCAAATATGAAAATATTATTTAGAAAATTTTTAGTTTTATATTGGAGTTCTTCCATTTTAGTATTTTACGAATAAGTGCCTCTTTTTAATATTATCTCGATTTAAAAGCCTATTTTTATTTCACAACTTTTTGTACGGTGAGGTCGAATTGATTCGATCCATTAAATCTTGTATATCTGCGCTCAACTTTGGTACTATACTTTCAAAAATATTGCACTTTTATATTAATTACAATATTCACGAGTAACGCATTATTTTTATAAATTGTAGTACATTTCGAAACTGTTGTTTGTGTGAATTGATATAATCGTAAATATAAATTTATTCAAAAATTATTTAAATCTTATTGTAATGTAATGTAACACTAATCTGCAAAATGGCAGAAATTTGTAATTTCAAGGATTAAATAAATAAATGTTTAAACTTTGCGTAACTGTTTTTATTTAATCGGACTAAAAACAATTTCGTATCATTATGTGCAGCATAATCGTTATGATTTATTCATTGATTAAAATGAATCAACTTATTATCACTGATATTACAGTAAAATATGTGAATACTGTTGGTTCCCGATTTCGGCAAGTTTTAGATTTTAGCACAACAATTAATTACCAAAATTCTAAAAAAGTAAACATTTCTGATTTAAGCAAATTTGGATTCAGGCAACATTTGGACCATAAAAACTGTATTACATATATTTAAAATTAATGAGTCTTTTATTGAGAAAATGTCTAATATTAACAGACAGATACACACATTGTACCAAAAAAAGAATTCGCTATTAAATGAATATATACAGTAAAGTATATTATTTGAGGAATAGATCGAAAGTCAATATTATTGGCGTGAAGTTGAGGGCGTATTATATTCTTTTTCGTATTCGATTTCAATCGTTCTTTTCGTTTTAGTCTTCTTATGTTTAGCGTCATCGCTGTCGGACGAGTCACTGTCACTGTAGTCCTCAATATCGCTATCACTTTCCTCGAACTGGTCAGCGGCCACGTATTGCACGTCTTCTTTGCCGATCACAACGTCGTCTTCCTTTTCCTCTTCCAATTGTTTATCCTTAAGCGAATCGGTGTCGCTCTCGAGCCCGTCATCGTTGAGCGCCTTATCGAAAGCCGATTGTGGAAAGTTGTAGATATCGCCATACGTTCCCTTTCGCAGCCTTTCGAGTAACTCCTTTTCGATCGAGTTATCGAGTTTGGCCGCCAATAAGGCCTTCACTTCGCGTCGGCGTTCCCTTCGCTCGATCTTCGACTGCAACGGAACCAACTTTTTCTGTCGCCTTAACTGCAAACGTCTCATTCGAATCAAATACTGCGTAATTTTCGTTAACCTCTGTTTGCATCTATGCTTCATATGTTTGGGCCAATACATCAAATGATGGTTAATCTGTTCCAAAGCTTTTTCATAATTGTTGGATAATTTAATTTTTTCCCATAGCTTTGATGGAAAAGCGGCCCTTTCTATGGTCTTCACGTATAGATAGCACACACCCGTCTCCTCCCTAACGGTCGCATAATTGCTGTTCGCGAGCGGACACGACGTCCGACTGCACAGACCCGACACGTTGTACTCGTTTCGGCAAAAGTTCTGACACTTTGTCCTAACAATACGTCAAGTATTTTATAATCAATAATTATATTTTTGTGAATACATACTGAACTTTGAACGAACAGAACGAACCGTTGAGAACACTCCAAATCACCTGAAATCGTAATTAAAATGAATTAATGGTAAAATGAATTGTTGAGTCCCTCACGTCATCGTTTTGCATGTTTAGCGTTAATTCAATTCAATTCAACTCCCATTAAAGCCTATACGAGACGCAAAACGTGTTCTCCTCAGCGATAGAGGTCAACGCTTTTTAAGCTATTTATAATATATAATATATTTATAAATTATAATGCTATTAGTATAATATTAAACAATATCTATATTTATCTAATTATAAGGTATCGTATATTAATAATTATTTATTCAAATTTATTATAAGGTTGAATAAACCCATTTAATTCAGAATTTTTAATTTTAAAAAATGGGAACTAAGATAAGATAAATGGATAAATATTCAAATTTAATAAAAATTATAAATACAATTTAAAATATCTGTGCAAATATTTGATGGATTCGAAAGAAAATATCGAAAAGAAAACATGAAAAATATATATGTTTATATTATTTATTATTTAAAATTATTAATAAATTTTTAATTTGTTTGTAATTAATTTTTCTAAAATACTCTATTTATATTCACCAAAATATAAATAATTTTGAAAATGAATTGTTTAAAATACAAGAATATTTAAGCCAATTATTTAATCAAATAATCAATAAAATTGTAAAATAAATGATAATAACTTTTATATCGATTTTAGTATTAAAAGTGATTATTTTATTAAATTCAGTTTTGGAAATTTTTTGTTTATTTGCTTATATTTATGTTTATATGCTTTTAATTGCTAGAGTTTAATATAGTGTTAGAATTTGTATGTAATATTGGGTTTTGTTTTCGATTGAATAAGTTTTATTTCAAGTTAAACCAAAACAAAGGTTTAAAAGTAATCGATAGTGACGTCAACTATGGATAAGCAGTATAAGTGCGTCCGGCGTTCAGTTGTGTTCACTTGTGTTGAGTTGCGTAGAGAAGTAATGCGACGGCAATGAGACGGTAATGAGACGGTGATAGCGTTGACAGTTATGATTGCGTTCAACTATGATTTGCTGAATCGATAAATGGTGTGTCAGTCATGTCTTGGATGCCATCGTTGAGCGATCGCGTCGAGACAGCCATCGGTATAATCCTTCGCACTCCCGGTCTGTTCATAATCGACTACTGGTGGCAAAACGAAAGAAGCAAATCTCTGCCACACTCTCTCAATAGAAATGAATTTCTCAGCGCTTTCATCACAAATATCGGTACAGCTGTTCCGCTTTATGTCATAATTGACTAATGATTTGCTTATCATTTGCATATTTCAGCGCTAATTAATGGGTTTCTCTTACTATTACTTCCCCTATCGTTCATCCGATCACTCTATACTCACTTCGTTTGCGGCGCTCTTCTACTCAGCGCTCACTTCTTATCGCATTACTTCGTGAATGTAATCGATGTGAACACTGGTCTCTCTCTGTTCGAATCGCTGACACTTTCGATTATAGACACGAACGCTGCCAAACAAATATCTTTACTGGCAGTGCATGTCGTGATCGCTGTTGTGATATCGTGTCTATTACAAGGACCACAAAAACCTTTACTTCCAGGTCTGTATTCATTTCAACTTAAAGTCATTTAAAATTTGACACAATTTATTTCTCACACGCAGTGCTCGCCTGTTATTCTTTGCCGGTTTTCGCGCGAATATTTGAATTCCCTTCAGAATCACTACAAGTAAGTGTGTGTTGAGTTTGTTTTAGTTTGTTTGCGTTGTTTTGTTTGCTAAACCGAAAAAACTTAATGTGATTGACAGGTAATTCATAACTTCAGTTGCGCTCTCGTCATATTAAGCCTAATCCGTTACGCTTACAATTCATTGCCGAATGCGTTCACTCACATAAAAGGAGCGTATTTTGAATTAATGCACTCAAACGAAGGGCAAGGGTTTCCCTCAATTTTGGTGAGTCTGTGCAGCAAACTGTTCGTTCCCACACACTTCCTATTGTTTTGGACGATCGCCTTCTTTATAAAACTATACGATTACTGTTTGACTGCCAACCAATTTGAATGGTATGTCGCAGTATTGAGTGCCGCCAGTTCTGTCTGCATAAGTCCGGTGTCTCTCTTCTCGACCGCAGTCGCGGTCACTTATATGTCTTATTTCCTTCTCACTGCCATCAAGTTTTACTTATGGGGAAACTCGAAGAATATATTGACGGCCACACCAAACGTGCAGCACTTTCATAGTGGTTGGGAAGAAGGAATGACCACATTTTTGTTGGCCATATTAACGGGAATAACTGATATGAAACAACCTGCGAGAATGGCTGTACTGACTATCATATTGTTTGTGGTGTTATCGAGTCTTTTGCAATCAATGTTGGAAATTGCAGAACCAGTTATACTATCTTTAAGTGCATATCACGGCCGAAATCTGATACATCACACGAAAATTCTTCTCTTGTGTGCCTTCCTCTTTCTATTCCCATTACACGTGACTTGGGTTTTAGCGCATATATTTCCTGTTGACTTCTGGATGGCAGTGGTATTGTCAACGAGTGTATTGACCTCAGCGCAAGTCGCAGACCTGGTCATTGTTCACTGTCTTCTTTGGTACGACGCCTCCAGAGCTGAGCCCTGGGAATCACTCGACGAAGCTGTTTATTATGTGAGGGGCTTCACCAAAATTATTGAGTTCATTGTTGCTACAAGTGTTGTGATAGTAGGGGTTTGGGAAGGATTTGTCGGGCAGTGGTGTTGGACTAATGCTCTCATTTTATTCGTACACTGCTATTTCAATGTCTGGCAACGACTCAACTCTGGATATCGAAGTTATGCGAGAAGGAGGAGAGCTATCAAAAAGACAGCTTCACTTCAATCAGCCACTAGTTCTCAACTTATCCAACACAATGACATTTGCTCTATTTGTTTCACTGATATGGTCTCCAGCAGTGCTTCTGTAATCACAAATTGCAATCATTTCTTTCATCGAGTTTGTCTCCGAAAGTGGCTCTGTTTTCAAGACAAGTGTCCCTTATGTACGGCATCGATAACGTCAAACGATTCAACTCAACCAAATAACCCTATTTTACCCACAAATTAAACGCTATTCTTAATATAATAATTAATAATATTAATCAGTATATAACTTATTATATACTGTATTCACACTATTATATTAATAAAGTAAATCATACTATTCTATGAACGAGACAAACACAATGTGATTAAAATCAAAAGTAAAAGAAATTATTTACTAAAATTAGTTATTTCATCATTCATTTATTTGTAATTTGTGTAAATTTTTACTCTATATTTATATGTGTCACATATTGTAAGAATGAACAAATTTATGAGAAAATTGTGATTAAATTTAATTTGCATTTAAAACTTCTTCTAATTCTCCCGTTTCTTTCAGTTCCTACAAAATGAGAATTTATATGTTAATTAATGATTAATCTTATGAAGCGAATTGAATGAATTGAATTTACTTTAATTATATCGAGTCCTCCAATAAAGTTTCCCTTTACGTAAACTTGTGGATAAGTGGGCCAATTGGAGAATGCTTTCAGCGCTTGTCTCACGTCTTCGTCCTCCAAGATGTCAAACGTCTCGTACTTCACGTTCAACTCACCCAAAATCGACACTAATGTACGACTGAATCCACAGCGCGGAGCGTTCGGCGAGCCTTTCATGAACACCATTACTGGCGATTTGTTGACTAATGATTTAAGCCTTTCGTTAATATTGTTGCCATTGTTTACGGGAGAAGTGCTGGAAAGTGGACTCAATTTGAATGATTCCTGTTTTACTCGTTTCGTCAAAAGAGGAACGTTTGCGCCTTCTATTCGCTCTATTAATTTGCCGTTTGATAAGAGCAGACACGTCGGCACTGAACTGATTTGGTAGGTCTGCGACACGTCGGCCAACGACTCGGCGTCGATCTATACATACAATACATTGGCAATCATTCAAATTCACTTCAATAGAGATTAGACTTACTTTCGCGAAGTGAACGTAAGAATAGTCCTTATTGTTTGAGAGTTCAGTCAAAACGTCGTTAATCTGTCGGCACTGTTGCGCCCATTCAGCCGTGAAGTGAACCACAATCAGACCACTGCTCGCAAACACCAATCGTTAACTTAATTTAATACAAATAATCTCATCTCAAATCATACCTCAATGACACGAGTCTCTCGAACTCGTCTTTCGTGTTCACCACAACAACGTTAGCCATTATAACAAAATCAAAACAATTGCGTTTAAAAACGCTGACAAACGCGAGCGAATCGTAAGTGAGTTGACGGGAGAGTGCGCTCACATCAGTGCTCAGCTGTGTATTATGTGTATTATATCGCACAACATGTTTGTCGCTCACAAACCATAACATTGATATTATTATGTAAATAGACTGCTGTTACTTAATAACGCTTCAAACATATTAACTATTATCATAAGAGACCACTGATTGACGTAATTGTAATGAGTATGAAATGATCGACAATGCGTTTCTATGAGGGCAGTCAGACATTCAAATACAATTGGGAACAAGTAGTGCAGGCGTTTTGGTCGCGATATCCCAACCCTTACAGGTAACACAACACTCAAACCAACCATTAATAGCTATTAATTGCGCTCTTCATAGTACTCATGTGTTAACCGAAGACGTGGTTCAGCGATGTGTCGACGAAAAGGGAAACCTAATGACGAAACGGTTAATAAGCAAAACGAATCGCTGTCCCAAATGGATGGACAGATTTCTTGCCACCAAATCAGTTATCATTATCGAAGAATCGGTTTTGGATCCAAATAACAAAATATTGACCACTTATACCAGAAATATAGGGCTTCAACACCTGATGACTATCGACGAGAAAGTGGTTTACACGCCGAATAACGAGAACACGTGTTGGACGACAGCCGATCGCAAGGCTTGGATCAACTCTACTGTTTTCGGCTTATCGAGAGCTGTCCAGGCTTTCGGTTTGGATAGATTTAAAAAGAATACCAACAAAGCGTGTCAAGGCTTTCAATTTGTTTTGGACGCACTCTATTCAAACTCAAATACAGAACTAATCACAAATTTCGACACTTACTTGTCTTTCAATCCTTTGTTGAGACAGAAATTTCTAGAAAAGGCGGCGAAAGCGAGTGAGTTTGCAGTGGCGGCCAAATCAAAGGCTGTGCCCATCGTTATCGCCAAAGGAATGTACGCCAATAGGGACGAACAATAAACGAGTTTTTCAGGGTTTCTTCAGCCTTATGTTGAATTCTTTTAATAGATATATATTTGTAATCATGTATTTTACACCTCTTCGTAAATTTGAAGATCAATAAATTGACAATATTAAAATAAATTTGATTATTATTGCAACAAATTGTCTATTAATTACACAATTTTATTCATTTACTTTAATACCAAACTAAGTTTTAATTATATTTATCATGTATGTATGCTTCTCTTTGAATGTTTAGTTTGCTTTTTCAAAATATTCATTGGCTTTTTTGGGGTTTATTGTCAAAGAGTTGGGCTCCCAATTCGCGGGACACACTGTATTGAGCGATAAATAAGTATACAATTAGAAACGAAATGAAAACAAATAAATGTCAAAATGATTACCTTCGCCGTGTTTTTCAACGAATTGAAACGCATTAATCAATCTGCAATTTGTTTAGCAATTAATTACGATAAATTTTATATGATGTCTAAAGTGATTAAAGTTTTGCTGAAAATTGTTATGATTTGATATATTTCTATGTTTTAATTTTATTTAAAACAAGATGTATTTTATTTATGATAAGAAGTGAACAATACTTGAAATGCTAATTTACTTTCAAAAAGTACTTAAGTATTTATGTACTTTATTAATTTCAGAACTATTTATCCAATTCGTGCATTTAAAAAAAACTATAAACGTTAAGATAAAATAAACTAATTAATTCTAAAATTTTCACTATTGAAAAATGTGTTCTCATATAATTAATAAAATACTTTTCTCACGAATGAATACTAACTACTTGTTCTTATTATTTCTCTTCAGAATGATTACCAAGATTTTAGACAAATTATATTTTGAAAATTTGAAAATTCTTATCATAATAATTGATACCTAAGAGTCTCATCGACGGAACGGCCAACTGGTAAATCATTGATAGTGATCTGTCTCACGATCCCATTGGCGTCAATAATGAAAAGCCCGCGTAAGGAAAGTCCCGATTCCTCCAGTAATACTCCATAATCTCTCGAAATGTTTTTGTTCAAATCTGAGAGTACCGGCAGTTTGATGTCACCGATGCCTCCTTTCTAATTAAATTAGGTTTTACAACATATTAAACTATTTTTACTATTAACAAAATCCAATTTAAGAAAAGTGAAGTATTTGATTATTATGTAAAGTAAAAATTTTATTAAAGTATAATTTAATTAATAAAAATATTCATTTAATGAACTTCTATTTCGATAAACAAAAGAATGAAAGAATAGCACATTAAATAAAAAGTCATAAATGACATGATTTAAAGAGGCAAACCTTTCTGGGAGTGTTAATCCACGCCAAATGTGAAAAGTGTGAGTCGACCGACACCGCCAACAGCTCGGTGTTGACGGCCTTAAACTCGTCGACGCGATCGCTAAAAGCAATGATTTCTGTGGGACAGACAAATGTGCTGAAAGGAAACACTAATGTGTTAATAAATGCATATTCAACCAGAATAGAGAGCGACATACAAGTCGAGCGGATAGAAAAACAGCACCAAATATTTGCCCTTATAGTCGGAAAGTTTGACTTCTTTGAACTGTTGGTCCACAACTGCGGTTCCCTTGAAATCCGGTGCAGGCTTTTGGACGCTTGCGGTGAAGAGCGCGCCACTCCTGTGAAACGATCGCAACGGCTGTCGACACACATTCAACTGTCCGATCGCCTAATGGATGGTTAAATGCGACACTAATGTGATATCTATTAAAACACACTTCATTAGAAATACCTTCAAAAATCCCATTCTTAGCTTAAGAGCCATTTTTATTATTCAATATTTAGTCACGTGTAGGCAAAGCTATGTCAAGAAAGTGAAAAAAGTGAAAGTGAAAGTGAAAAATCTAAATCAGATAAATGTGAGAAAACAGGTTTTGTCGGTTCAGCTTAAGATCACTTTAAAAAATAATATTTAAATTATATTGCAATAATTATTATAATATTTAAATTATATTAATGTTATTAATATTAATTTATTACAAATTTTATATTGAATTATAACTTTAATTAAATTCAACTGCAATAAATCAATATTGAATTACATGACTTACTATAATTCACGATCAAAAATATTATATTTGTTTCAATTTAAAATGGGAAAGTCTTAGACTTTGAGACTGAGAGTTAGACTCTGGAAAATTAGAGACTGAGACTTTAATTTTAAGTCTCAAAGTTTTAAAATTTCAAAAAAATTAAAAATTTCAAAAAAATTAAAAATTTCAAAATTCTAAAATCAAAGTCTCAGGTATATTATACGTGCACATACTTTTATTATAATATTAAATTTTAATATCCACTAAATAACTTATAATTCTTTAAACTTATAATTGTTTAGGTTCGCACCCCAGCCTTACCACTCTTTGCTTGTGATAGTTTGGCCACTTGTCCAGCAAACTCTCTTACGGCCATAGCATTGTCCGCCA